>JANHFP010418326.1:0-11181 GCA_032468135.1 Calamaria suluensis
ACCTCCTCAGGGGCAGGGGGGGCGGAGGCTTTGCTTGTGGGGAGAGGAAGGAGCTATGGGAAGGGGAGGGAGGACTTGGCAAAGGGAGCTGATGAATGGGCCCCCTGACCAAGCATGCGGGATAACTCACCAATCGGTGCAATCAAAATATTTGATGGGCTTGAGATACTTCCGAGTCGTCATCACATTTCTTAGAATGAAGTGCTTACATTCAGGAGACTGGTACCAGAGAGAGGACCTCATTCTCCTTGTACATGAACGCCCAAGGTGATCCCGGAGTCCTCTAAAACTGTGAGGCTGTCATGCTAGATTTGACTGATTACTCGTGCCAGGCATCCCAGGCATCCCAGGCATAAGATTCCATCAAGAATATTGAACAATCCTCAGAGGACACTGAGGTTTGGAATCTCTTTGTGTAACAACATGCAGGCCTGTCATGTATAATCTATCACCTCCATTGCTTTCTGCTTCCACACAGGAAAAATCTCTGGAAAAATAAATGCTAGGCTGTAATGAATGTCTGTTTTTTATGTGCAAGTTATTAAATAGACGGCAGATGCAAGCCATAAGACATGCAACCGTCTCTGTGCCTGACTTATTAATCTTGTACTCTATTTTTTCAACTACATTTGGACAAGAATTTATCAAGTATAATTGTTTTCACAGAGACTATTCATATGTTAATTCTGCAAAATTGCAATGATTTTCCACCGTGATTTTAAACATTAATATCATTCTGTTCCTCTTTTGCTCTTTAGATTTCTTGCAACCATTAGTATAGTTTAATTTGCTACAGTCAAATAGACTACAGAAGTTTTATTCCAAGATCCAATCAACTTTCTCAAAAGGAGAAAACTTCCAAATGAACGTAACTGCATCTTTAAAATGCAGTTCTCCACCAGGAAATCAATCCAGAAACACAAGAGTTACAATAGATAAGTTGCCTGTGGTGAATTGTCATATCTGCCTGTGAGCATCACTTTAGGTGAAACCTTCAGCCAGGCAGTGAAATATCTATCCCATCTCCTCTTTCATGTCCAGTACCCTTCAGGTAGCTGAACACCCCTCAGGGACTTTTTCTATAAGCTCAACATGCCTAAATTGTTCAACTGTTCCTCATGGGTCTTAATTTTGAAACCCTCACTGAGAGCCCTTTTCTGAACTTGCTCCAATGCATTACAGTCTTTTTTGAACTGCATTGCTCAGAAGAATATTCAACCTCAACTCAAAGTAACATAGAATGGAGCAATGATTTCCCAGGATGCATATGGTCCCCATTGGCCATCTTAGTGTAGCACAACATAAACATTGGCTTCTTAAACTGCTAAGCCCCACTGCTGGAGCATGTTCTTGCTAGAAGAACCCTAAGAATGTCCTTTTCACACCTCCTCCTACCCAGCCAGATCCGCCCCACCCTGTTCTCAAATCTTACCTGTATCCTCCCCACCTGCCTAACTTTACAGTTCTCCCAGTAGATTCTCTCCTATCAGGCTACTACTCAAGCTTGCCATGTTCTTGTCTGAATAGTTTGTCTTCAGCTCCCAGAGTTGTGTCATCTGAAATCTTGACCATTTCCCCTTTCCCCGTCACTGATAAAAGTGTTGACCTTCAGAGGACCCACAACGGAGCCCCAAAGAGCAATCTACTCTGCCTCCTCCTTCCCACTTAAGAGGAACCATGATCAAGAATGTTGGGGGCCAAATGGGAGCCCATCTAACATACTATCGCCTAGCCACGATCATTTCATTTGGTTATTAATCAGAATATCTATCATGAGAGGCCTTTGCTAAAGTCCAGGTCCATCATTCTCCTGATCAGCCAAACTAGTAACTCTGTTAAAGAAGATTAATGTGGCACAGATTTACTGTGATGAATCCCTGCTGGCTCTTGATAAGTGCAGCATCCGTCTCCATGTATTTAGAAAAACGCTGTTCATCAGCAGAAGACCTCGCCTAGCGCAGCCTCATCCCAACTAAGAGCAAATCCTCCAGCAATACAGCAGAACCTGCCTGTCTCCCACATCTAGTTTGCAAACACAGTGCAATACACGAGCTACAGCAATCAGCATAAGGGAAGCGGCAATGCAATTACTTTAATAACCTGAAATGCTAAAAACCCATAAATCCAACTTTGCAGATTACTCAGTTCTTGGAACAAAGTGGCTACAATTCTGCCCTCCCAAGACTCCCCAAGAAGCCTTCCTAAGAAGGGGGGGAAGGAGGCTCCCCAGCGGGAAGGCGGCTGCCATCACCAGTCTACCCAATTGCAAACACACCCATCGCTTCTGACACACACACCCCTTGAACCCCCACGTGGCTTTGGGGCTGTTACAGTTGTGGAGCAAAAAAACCCCACACTTTTAATGCAATATATTTAACAGCTTCTATACTATTTTGTACAAGAGCCAACTTTGGTCTTGCCAAAGGAGCTGCTTTGCTTTCAATTTGGAAGTTGAACAAAGCGTGGAATTATGTGTGCGTCTGCTATATGATCATCCTAAATTTTATACATCAAGTCTTCAAATGGGAACGGCGGCTATGACAGTGTGACTTTTGTTTACAGCTCTCTCAGGGCTGTAAAGAGAGATCTCCCCTTTTCATTTCCCTTTTAAAAAACAAACAAAAAAAAACACCTTTCCACTAGTAAATAGTACGGTTGAAGTATAAAATCAGCTTTGAAAAACTGACTGCATTGTATCCTTCAAGATGTATGTTCCAGCAGACATAATTACAATGTCCTCTTTGACAAGTTAAAATTACTCTATAGAATTTTATTTTAAACAAGCTTATAGATTTTTCCCCCCAAGAACATATAAATGGTTCGGAATAATACAGAGCTGGCTTATGCAGTAAAATATGTATTTTAGTGGACTCTGGACAGATTATGTTAGAGATTTGTTTTTGATTCAGAGGTCATATGAATAATTGTATGCATTGTAATTGATTTAAATTTAGGTTATGAAATGGATTACAGATAGAAATTACAACTGACATTTGATAACACTCTCATGATAATCATAATAAAAGTGGTCTGGAAGACATATTTCTAAAACGTTTAACCGTATTATTATGCAAAAGTCTGCTTTTTCTTTTTTGTCAAAAAAAGTCAAATTTACTCAAAGATAATTATTAGTTTTTGTTCTACTTTATTCTGGTGATCGATCAGAGATGAATAACATTACATCTTCATTATTATTTTTGACATTGATTTAATCTTCTTCCAGCTTAATTGTAGTTCCAATTCACACTAAAGCTCTCTGACTTTCACTACCGGAGTTCACACTGAAAATCATCAGCGTAATACGAGTTATTGAAGTTTCTTTACCCACTTTTAAATCAAACTCATCTTCTTCCAGTCCAGTTTCATTCAATATATGTTCTGTGGCGGAATGTGTAGCCTTGCTTCTTTGCCAGCCTTTCGCTTGATAAATATTGGCAATTTGCATGAATTTTGAAATATAGAGCTGGAGCATCTGTTATGACAAATTGATGCTCACTTGTGTTTTAAATACATTTAAATATGTTTCTTGTAATGTTTATGGGATGCCTCAAACAGTGTCAGACTTTTGATGTTGGCAGTATAACGTATTTGAGGTACTATTAGACATATGATTTGAATTTGTTCGATGGTTGCCCTGTCTTGGTGAAATACTGATGTGATTGTTAATGTGATTTTTGCAAGAAAAATAAAGCTTAATGCAGTGTTTATGTAGTATTTATGTATCAGGATATGTAACATATCAACTTAGGAAAGGCTTTGGACATTTCAAGCCAGAAACGTGGCAGAAATGATAATTTTGCATTGTCAGCAAGAAAATGGAGCATGCCTGTCTTTGGAGAAATGTGTCTGAATAAGTGGATACTCATGAATTAAATGGAAAGACTGATAAAACAGGGTTCTGTGTGGAGAAGGATTAACCGATTCTGCTTATCAACCTGAGGGGGTCTCTGGGGGGAATTTTCCTGTGCTTAATATTGTTTTCTCATTTGCTGTGGTTCTTGCTTTGTTTCTCCTTCCCTTTGGGCAGGGGAGCAATAGGGAGAAAGAAGGGGGACTGCACAATCAACAGACCCCCCAAAAGAGTTGTTGTTGTTGTTGTTTTTGAAGTGCAGCTGAGAAGGCTCCTTCCCACTCCAGGGCATTTGTTTTAGGGGCTAATATCTATTGAGACAAATTGAGTAGCTGGATCACGATTATCCTTTTCTGCCACTTTCATCTTTTCCCCAGAAGCTTCTCATCTATTCTGCTTTAAGAGATGTCACTGATGCCAGGGGGAGGAGGAGGAGGAGGAGGAGGAAGGAGGAGGAAGGAGGAGGAAGATAGCAAAGGGTGGCTGAAATGGAAGACAAATCACACCAAACACTCATGTACCCTCCAGATAGAGGGGGAAGTGGTGAAAATGAGACCCCGGTAGCCAAGCAAAGGCCGGCTTGGTTGATCCAAGGGTTGGGTGAAATTATGCCTGTCCACCTTCTCTCTGGACCACGATTGCATCTCATCGCTTGGCCTTCTTCCCTTTGAAACACAAATATTTTCAATATTCAACTACAGGAAGAGTCAATTGTGGAGCGACAACTGTGTTTTCTCTAGATAGCAGCCGGCTTCTAACTTTATGGCCATGCAATATCACCCAACTGTCCTTTTAGCCAATTTGAAACAATGGCGGCCACATCAATAAGTCTCTAATCACTGTGTGTGTGTGTGTGTGGGGGGGGAAACAATTAACAGCATTTGTCAGATTTTTCATTGCTGAGAAGCTACTTACTCTTTGTAACCCACCTCCCCAAAGCCACATGGTATTATTGCAAACTTTGTTTTCTTTCTTATCAGTTGTAACTGTGGTAGAGATAACACAAACACTCCTGCAGCCCGGAAGGCTGTCGTACAGGCGGAGCCAGCACAGAGGCAGCGCTTCGAATGTGCTGCTGGGGCTGCCATCTTTATATTTGTTTATTTATTACATTTCCAAAGGAAAAAAAAGGCAGCTGCTTAAAACTATTTTGTATGTCTGGCATTTTTGATACTTACAAAATTCACAAAACTCACACAAATGCCTATATGAGAATCAAGGTCAGCCAGGTAAATTTGTTGGATTATGTAACATATACCGCAGTACAAAAACATGTTATATAGTCCTCTTACTCCAACTGGACTTTGTCCCTGTTGAAAATCCTTACATGTCGGTTCCATCCCATTGTTACTTTTCTTGCATTATGTCAGCCTTATGATGGGCAGTGCTGCTTTGGGATAATCGTATTCCAATTATATTTCAATTACGTGTAGACTGCAAAGGTCCAGGCAGGCACTAGAGGACACAAAACACTTGAGAGATGTTGTTTTATCTCTTGTCATTTGGAGTTTGGCAGCTTTTACCTGGGAGCCAACTTTGATACTATCCAAGAAGAATGAAAACGCAGTAGCAGCCACCTGATCCAGAAAACATTAAAAGCCTCCATTTCAGAGCTTTTACTGAGAGGGAGGGAAGGAGGGAGGGAGGGTTTCAGGCCATTGGTTAAAAAGTCACTACGGCGGTCACAACACACATAAAAAGGGGCTTCAAGTGAACCTTCCTGGCTACCTTCTTGTCTTTGTATGGATGTGCTCTAAGGAAGCAGCAGGGAGCCACCTGAGAACCTCCTGCAAAGCTCGGCTGTGGGAACATCATTTCCTGGCACGTGGCAGGTACTTTCCCCCCCAAGTGAAGACAAGTAAAACAGGGCAAGTCAAAACTCTGACAAAATCACCAAATGCCATCACCAGCACATACTGGGAGGCCTAAAATTTAAAAAAGTGAAAGTCCCCCTTGGCTGGGAAAAGTCACCTTCCTTGATTTACTTCTCTCCAAAACAGGACTTTGTCTTTCTTCTCTTAGGGCTTTTTCATGGCCATTATCACAACACACACACACACAGCGTGCACACACACCTTAAGGGAGTGAGCCTGGTGTTCAAAGGAAGCTAAGCGAAATCCACGGCCGAGGAGAGGGAAGGCATTCAAGGCACGGCAGGCCCCATAAAAATGGTCCCTGGATGAGATTCCTTGGAGCAAGAACTCTCAAGCCAAGTCCAAATATTAGGGCTGCCCAGATGGACAGGGAGATGGACCTCCTGCTGGTACTCTGGCTGGGGGAATAAAGGGTCTTGCCTTGTTTCCTCAGGGCAAAACTGGACACGGCGGAAACCGATCCATGACCTGGGCTAACACAGGAATCAACATCAAGCAGAGAAGGCAGGCAAGTTCGAGCCTGAAGAGGCAGGAAGAGGGGGAATTAATTCCCTTGGCTTTCCATTCTGCAACCAGGTGAGCCTACTCTGCTCCCCTCCTGGGGCTACAAAACAGAAAGTAACCCTGGAAGGGGGCAAGTGGCAGAGAGGGGCCCCAGCGAGGGTCTTCCTCACATACCTCTCTACCTCCGCCTTAAGATCTGCCTCTATCTCTGCGCAGCTGTGTATCTGTTTCACTCTCTGGCTACATTTATTACTGAATCTACAGCCCCATCTTTATGCTAACAAGGCAGCTAAAATACACGTAGAGGGCAGAATACAAAATATAACCGTACAATCGATACAGTTAAAGCCGAAGTCTGAAATTCATTCATTCATTCATTCGTTCATTCGTTCGTTCGTTCGTTCGTTCGTTCGTTCGTTCGTTCGTTCGTTCGTTCGTTCGTTCGTACGTTCGTTCGTTCATTCATTCATTCATTCATTCATTCATTCATTCATTCATTGTACATGGATACCAATTCATTAAAATAATCCATGCAAAATATTGCCAGTGCATTGAGTTACCATAACTGTTTCAGTTAACAATCACTATCTCATTGTTATTAGCCATGATACTTTCACTGAGAAAAACTATACCTGTAAAAAGATTTTATGTGCCAGTTTCATTTTCAAATGGCTTTAGCAAACTCTTCAAACAGTTCAGCTAAAAAGAAACAGTTTAAAGCTGCCATTGGTTAATTACTGTTATTAGGAAAATATGATGCAGTCATCATATAAACTAAGCTCAAACCTTGAAAAGATTTACCTCAATTACCAAAATAATATATCTATGTAAATGTGCAGTATTTTATTTACGCAGAATGATATGGTGATTTTTTTTAGCTTAATATAGTTTTTGATATTGCTAGATAAACCATTCTATTCTAGAAATTGTATTACATAAGAAAAAAATACTACATCATTGTCTTAATATTCTTCTGACTGACGTCTAGGAGAAATGCACCTGGCTGATCTGATTCAATATTCGAATTAGACATGATATTGGTTTATATCACTGCTTCTTCCTTATGGCTATAAATGGGTATTATATTTCACTCTGCAACAGGATGAAATAAGTCTTTTCAAAGGTATCCTGACTGAGTACCTTTTGGGATAATAATCAGCACCATTTATCATTACACTGAAATACTCCCCACCCCCTTTTTTTTCCCTTCTTCTTTTGAAGAGCATAAAAGAAACCACACAGACATTTCATCGTTTCGGCTGAAAATACCTAAGGAAAAAGGAAAGTACCTGCCATTAACCTGACAGGTTGCTGTGTCCTTCTTCTCTCCAGTTAGGCTGCTCAGAAAGGTGAAGGCTGAGCTGTCAAAGTGAGGGCATTGATAAGGGGAAAAGACGGGAGGCACACCTGTCTGGATTATGTGGCCATATGCTTTCCCCTTTTTAAAAATATGCATCTGGTTTATATCATCTTTTGCAGAACTCTTGAGCACATTTTATTAAGGAGTTGATCACATAATCAAATTCCACTGATGAAAGTCATTCTGATTTAATCTGCAGAATTGAACATCCAGATTTAATCGGCTGAATCTCTTTCTCTGGAATAAATCAGAAGAGATGAAGCCGGGAACATCCTGTAATTCTGTTCGAAGACTCCCTTGTGATTTGTAACATGTTACACATGGCTTTCACAAGACTACAGGTGTGTACAGACCGTGTTGTGAACATGGGACTTCAAGGGACTCATACGAATTCATATTCAGCATTTGATCTGTTGATTCACTAAATCTATTGTGTATATGTAGGAACTTGGCAGTTAAACACCAAAAGATGGAAGGATAAAGGAGACAGGACTGGATTCAAAGGGTTGAGGAATATTGGAGATAAAACCATTTCTGTCACGTAAATAATAATCTACCAAAGTAATTGACAACAAACCAGATGGATAACCAAGAGTTTTAGAAAGCTCCCAAGTCACATTAATTTTCAGATTGCCCACTGGTCACAGTTATTTCAAACTGTTCAATTTCTGGAGAGGTATTTGAATGTTAGTATAATTTCTTTTCATGTTGAGAAATACACAAACACTTTAATATAAGTCTTAAAAGTATTCCTATGACAATTAAGGAGCAAAGAAAAGCCGCAAATTCCCTGCCTCAAAATGAACCTGCACAGGTGATGCTGTCCTACCTACCCTTCGGTTCTCCACCATCCCAAAACTGTAGAGTGTAAAAGTGTAGAAAGTGTAGAACAAAAATAAATCCGGCGGCACCTGTATCCTGTGTCCGTAGGAGCTTTTCCCAGAAATAAGTAACAGTTCAAGAGTTAACTCCATCAATAAACACACAGAGCAGAGACATTATTGAAAAAGTAACCATTAAACAGCTAAGTAATCTTCAGTACTGTAATTATCCCGTATCTGGCCCATGGACTGTTACCCTGCACTTTGATACAATCGGAGTGAATTAACCTGAAGGTGAAGTGCAAGGTAATCATTAGCGTTTCACCCTCCACTAAGGCCTCTTCCAAAGGAATCAGCCTCCGAGGTGAGCCCTGGACGGGGTGGATGGCTTACAAATTTGTAGCAGGTTTTTCCCCTGAGCTCCACTGCAAGAGTTCAGAATGGAGTTGCCTGTTTACTAGAATGTAGAGTTTTTGAAAACAGGGACTCCTCTTCCGAGCCTGAAAACACAACAGGGGGAGAAAAAAAAGCCTTCAACAGGGCTCACAAAGACGGCTTTAATAGGCTAAGCCTATTAAATAGACAGCTCTCACTTTTACCTGTCTATGATTATTCACAGAGTTTATCTAGTTGGGCAACAAGTGTTACCAGCTCTCCAGAAATAACCTTCAAACAGTTGATTTTTAGCACTAATGTAGACAATACACGAGCTAGGATTAGTGATTGCCTAGGGCTCAGCTTTGATCACATATCTGTGGGTGCCATCTTGACTTTTTTGCCCCCAATGATATACTATCGTTACACTCTATGTGTTCAAAGCACAAGAATTAAAATCCAGTGAATTCTTTGCTGTTGGGCCTTTCTTCCCTTTTCTTTTGATTTGGTCTCCCCAGTCTCTTTTCCCATTGACCTCCCGCACAAGGAGAGACCCTACTAATCTTCCCTCTGGATTTATTACAATCTCTTTTTCTGAAGTCCAAGGCAAATGCTTGATTATGCCCAATGGGGCTATTTCTGCCAAGAAACAAGGAAATCGATAATTGATAATTCTCACTCAAGGCACAGATGAGAAGGCTCAAACTATTCCATTTGGAGGCGCATTGTGGTGAGGCCTAGTGAGTCTGTAATGCCGGGAAAGGTGGAAGGAGAGAAAATCAGAGGAAGGACAAGATCCAGGCGAATGGATTTCAGCCCAGCCGTGACAGGTGAGTCATTGGGAGAAGATCTGAAGAGTCAATGCACCAGCATGACATATATGCCATCCATCACCCTCCCTTCCAGCCTGTCTTCTGCGCAGAGAAGAATGAAGCCAAGGCCAACTTGATTTGTGTTTTCATTTGCTCACCGAGGGAGAAGCCTACAGGCAAGATAAGTGTAGGACTTCCTGGGGGAACCAGACTTGGCAAGGATTCTTTCTCAACAGATGTTGGGGTACTTAAAATCCCCGTCCTTATGGCTCTTTGCTTTTCTGAAATATCACTTAGGACAGAAAGTCCAGCTCTTCTTCTAAATGTCCCAGCAATTATTTCCCAGTCATGATAATTGAGATCACCGGCTATTGATCATAATCATTTACGAATTATGTAAAGCAACATCCACCAGAAAAGATGGTATTATCATTTAAACCCAACAAGGCTCAACAGGAATCAGTGAAACCTGAAGGGATTGTGCCCGACTTAGGTTAATGGAATCACACGGAAGTGCTCACAGGGTGCTGTGTGAATATAGAAGTGGAGAAACTGGGAGACGGTGAATTCTAGTTCCATCGTAGGCAGAAAGGCGGCCGGGTGACTTTGGGCCAGCCCCTCTCCCTCAGCCCTGGGAAGGGGCCGAGGGCAAATCCCCCCTGGAAATCTGGCTGTGAAAACTGCAGTTGCCAGGAGTCAAGGCTGATTGGAAGGCACACGATGAACCCCTCCCCCCCAAAAAAAGACTAAGGAATGCTAAGCACTCTTGCATAGCCAGAGTAAATATTTAGCTGTGAATGGTGGTGTGATAAGCAGCTTCCATCCTGCTACATTTTACAGGAAAATGAAAATTAGCTCCATTTTAATGTGTGTATTTATGCATGTGTGTGTGTGTGAGAGAGACACACACACACACACACACAGAGAGAGAGAGAGAGAGAGAGAGAGAGAGAGAGAGAGAGGGGGGGTGGGAGGAAGGAGCGAGACGGGATTCATGTCTTCTCTCTTGGTTACTATGGTGCCTTACAGACGGCAAGGACTGAGAAGGCAAAGAATATACATGAAGGGTTTCTCTCTACAACAATCGCCAAGAATTGCTTCCATCATCACTTCTGTGCTCTGCTATGCACTTATTATCCATATGAACTATTTTTTTTTTTCTATTCTGAGAGGCAGGAAGCAAGAAGGAGTCGAGCAACACAAGACAACACAACACACGAGCAGCAAAACAGGAGAAGGAATCCTGAGCGCATCCCTGTGGATGAACTTGCTTCCAATTCTTCATTGACACCTGCAGCCTATGCCAATTGGACCTGGACAGCTGACCTCTTTTCTCCCTTCCCCAAATTTTAACCTTGTATCAAAGCAAAGCTTGCTCGGTAATCCTGGGAGTTGAAGTCCACACACTTTCAAGTAGCCAAGGTTGAGATAAACTGGTCTAGCAACCTTGCACATCTGGCTATTGTGAGCGGCTGCCTCTTAATAAAGTTATTAAACTTTATTAAAGGTTTGTTAGTCAGGAAAGATGCTCCCAAAGTTTTTGCTTTCATGGCAGTGCCTCCTCCTCCTCCTCCTCCTCCTCCTC
>JANHFP010418337.1:0-11179 GCA_032468135.1 Calamaria suluensis
GTTTTCCTGCCTGGGCAGGGGGTTGGACTAGATGACCTCCAAGGTCCCTTCCAACTCTTATTCTATTATTATTATTATTTCCAATTGGACCAAAGTAAGACGATCTATGTCTAAAGTTAGGTGGGTTTGAAGCTGTATAAGTTATGGGAGTTTTAATTTTAACAATATAGGCAGAACTATGTGGAAGATTTGGAAAGGGCAACTTAGATACACAAATTGCAGAAACTGGTTATCAGTTAGGAAATAGGTTCACTACTATAGGCACAATGTTGGATTGCTACATTTGGATTACAAAACTCTGAACCACTGGCAGAGGATTTTTATACTTTTTTGCTGCTTGTCTGTTGCTCATTCATATTTTTGTGGGCTCACAGATTTGCAGCACTCATTAACAAGGAATGGTGTTATTCTTGAAATATTTTCTGATGATCTATCAGTAGTTAGATCATCAAACAAATCAAGGACTGTGTTGATTGTGTGTATTAGTGGAAAGTAAGTCAACTATCTCGCCAGTGATCTCACTTTCTAAATTGGTGATTGTCCATTTTAAGGACAAACATTTGTTGAAACTCGAAGTAGCATAAGGAGGGAACTACTCTGGATGAGGCATATTCAACCCCACTCTCCCTCTACCCAGATATCATCTTACTCCTGCATACCGTAAAGAATTTTGAAAAAGTTTTTTGTCAAATTGCCAGGATCATACTGAACTCCTATTTTCATAATTTATGACTGATCTTACCTGGTATTTTTGACTGAAGATATCTCTGAATTGAGAGAGGCCAGTTTTTCATGCAAAGTCTTCAGAATTATACAGAAAATCACTAGGTTGACCTTTGTGAGGGAGGGGAATAAGCATTCTCAGATAAATATGATAACAAGAAGAAGAAGAAGAAGAAATAGATCATGTCCTAAGAATAGATGAGCTGAAGGAAAGAAAACTAAACTTAGTTTGAATTCCTATACTTCTCTAATTGATTATTTTAAATAAGTAGATGTTCACTTCCAGATGAGAAGAAGAAATGAAAGTTTGCATCTTGATCCCAAATGATTTTCCCCAGTTCAGCCTCCCCCCCTCCAAAGTTCTGCCTGCAATATAAAATTCCAGCCATTTGCAAAATATTTAAATTCATGAATTCCCTTTGTGTAACAGATTTTCCTACATTACTTTTAATGTGGCTCCAAAGCAAAATCTTTTACCACATCATTTGTAAAAGACACATCATCTTGTAAAGACTGGAAAAACCTAAGAAGGATGATGTATCTGATTTAGCTACATGGATATCAGGTTTTGTTTTTTTCTTAGTCAGTTTAGAAGAAATGTTACGTAAGATTCTTTCATTTCTCTGCTGTTAAAAAAGAGAGAGAGGCAATCCTTGCTCACCACAATTATCGCACAGACAGGTCCCATAAAGCTCCAGATAAAATCTAGATTAAGCCAGCAGCTAAAGGGAAGAAATATCATTAGGAGAAATTTAGACAGACATGCAAAAACTTCAATTTTGTATTGTACAAAATTGTTTTCTCTGAGTAATACTACCAAGTGTGTTCATATAACTCACATCTTGGTGGCACTGGTTAACGAAGCAGCCTTTAACCATATGCTAAGACTTACCGATAAACAGTCCCAAAGGCTCCAGGTTTAATTGCTGCAGAAACAGCTACAATCAGGAGAGGAAACCCATAACCAATGAGGTACATAGATATCTTCATATACTTGCTGGCCCCGCTGTAATTTGCAACTTTCAAGTTTCTGACAATGAAGTAGAGATTGATAGCTTCCAAGAACATCCAGACAAAACAGGCCAAAAAAAGATACTTCAGAATCCCAGCTATGACTGAACACAGGACCTGAATAAAAAATAAAATGATATTCCTTTATCAGCATCTGATTCTTGAATTGCTGGTTTTTAAAGAAAATCAAGAATAGGGTTACAAAAAATAGAGAAATGGAACAAATCATATTTGACATTCATGCTTCCATCAGCAGCGCTACAGGAAATATCTTCTTTCATTTGAGATATGTCACTATCATAAAGCAAACAAAAAAGGTTAAAAAATGGGTTTGCATAGAAAACTGACTAAATTCAGTCAATCTACAGAAAAATGAGGACGTCCTAAATAGGAAGCATACTCGGATGGGGTTCTCTCTCCACTGAGCAGAACAACACATATTCTTCTGAAATACCTTGTTGCCTGTTTTATCTATTCCAGCTATGAAGAGGAGGTCTGCAAAAAACAGGCAGAAGCACAGTTGTAGGTGGATGAAGGTGCTGCTGTTGTGGCTGGAGCGGCAGAAGAGGAATGTGACAATGCACAGGAAGAGACAGATGACCGAGATGGACAACCCAAGGTAGCTAATAATGGTGAGGATCAGATCTCCCTGTAAACAGAAGACAGTTGTTCTCAAAATCCTATGAGAACCACCTTTTGAGAAGGAAGATGTGTTTACACTTTGCCTATAGACCATAGATCTGACTTACATATAAAAGCTATTCTATTACCTGACTGCTTTTGTTGTATTGTGATTGGAAATGAAGTGTCAGGTTCTTTAAATCTTGAGGATTAGAACCATTTCCTAGTTTACTTTTCTATATATGAAAGGAAGGGACCATGAATAATTATGGATAATTCGGCAGCGTTCCAAACAGAAAAATGCTGCATCGATGATGAAAATTGTCATCTTCTCTAGACAACAACAGGACACAACAGTAGATATAACAATTAAGAAAAAATAGCCTGTTGTTTACCACTGTATAAATCTGAGACGTTTTCAGAAGGTACATACATGTTTATGAGTTGTGGCCATCAGTATAGCAAAACTGGACAGATGTTGACAGCTGCATTCTGTATGGGTGATGTTAGAAAAGACGTGTTGGCAACCATGATCAGACAAGTTACCAGAAATCCACTGGACGCAGAGAACCTTTTCCTGGGCAACTTTATCCTGCAAGAGAAAAGTAATGTTGATGTAGGGAGGAAATCTACCTATTTACTTTATCTCCTACCGCACACTTGCAGGGTTATTAAACATTAACAAGGAAACAACTGCAAGACAAGCAAAAGGAACAATGTAAACATTGTAGAACTGAAAGACTAGGAGACACAAGTACCATTAAATCCATAAGCTTTGTAAAAGTTTTTAGTGTGAAAAGGTGCTATCAAACTTCTGATTTATAAAGCTTGAATGACAATAAGGTCTACCTAG
This sequence comes from Calamaria suluensis, assembly GCA_032468135.1. Classification (NCBI taxonomy): domain Eukaryota; kingdom Metazoa; phylum Chordata; class Lepidosauria; order Squamata; family Calamariidae; genus Calamaria; species Calamaria suluensis. The sequence continues at coordinate 3,209 of JANHFP010418337.1, forward strand.
AACATTTATACAGATTTACATTTTTCTTGATATTCTGCCCTCTTCCTTCATATACGCTCATAAGATGGATATAAAAAAATACCTTGATTTCCAAGGTAGACTTCATTTACATACCTTGAGATGCTGAAAAGTGAGATTGACCGGGGTAGAAATAATCTGCTTTTCACTCCTGGCAGAAACGCTTACCAGCCTAGAGTTCATATGAACATCTGTCAGCGTTTCATTATCCAGGGATGACAGTAAAGTGTCCTCTAAGAGTGATATTAGCCCACCATATGATATAAAAGCCACAGCAACACTATCTGCAAGAGACAGAAGGAAGATCAGGGAGACACATAAAACCAAATAAATGGAATAAATGATTTCCCCAAACTTGAGAAAATGTTGATAATGAAAGGATCTGTCTAGATCCATATATTTATTTCTTGGTAAAATAGGTACTACCAACTACTTTCTATTCCCTTTCACCTTTCCCAATGTAGTGTTGGATTGCAACTTCCCTAATCCAAACCAGAGTGATAAAACACTCCAGCAAACTAAAAAAGGCCTAGGGTTGCAGCTAACAGTGGAAGAGCAATGAAATAGACAGTAAAAGTCATTTTGGACCTACTCTGTAGAGAGTAGATATGTTATGAACAATACCTGTGGTCATGGCAGTTGTTGCTCCTGGGTGGATGGCCATTTGATCTCCTTGAGCTTTTAACATGAGTGCTTCATTCTTTTCAAAGGATCCTGGATGGATAACATTTGTTTGGATCACTGAAAAGATAGAGAAATGCCAAGTTCCTGACTGGATCTAATGAATGCCACTTTTTTAACCAGAAGCTGATGTCAAATAAGAACCGTATGTCGCAATAGAATGAAACAAAATTCGTAGTAATAACACTTGCTTTGAGTAGATGCATGTTCTTTGAGTTAGGGCCTTACAGTTGATGGCTCATTCATGCAAAAAAAAAAAAAAGCTATTAACTGAATTGATTACAATGCTGCTGGTCTTATTACTACTTGTGATATTAATAAATCTTTTTTGTTTTTTATGAATGATTTGATTAATTGTGACAGCTCATTGGAATGTTTCGTGCGAAGGTAGGAATCAAATTTAAATGATAAATGAAATAAATAAATTGAAAACATGTCTGAACTCTCATATACAGGCTGTGTTCATTAAAGAAGTCAAAATTATGAGTTGCCATGTGCACCCCTAGTTGATGAATGAAAGAAGACTCAATACAGGGAATTTGACTTGTACAACCTACAGGAAAATGCCTTTATTTTTATTTCTTCTTCAAAGACAAAATTCATTTTTCTTTTTCCTTACCTGTGAAGTTTCGAACCACAGTTTGAGTGATGTTTTGTGGATTTGCAAGAGCTGTTGATAGTGCATCTGAGCTTATAGTTTCCATAATCTTGGGCAAAATTATAACAAAATCCTTCTTTGTGTTATTATCCCAGTGAGAGCGATTATCGAAAAGATTTTCAAAGGAATTCACCGTGTTCTGCAGCATTACAAGAAGCAAGCTTTTCAAATCTCATTAAGTTTTTCTCAAACATTTCATTAAGAATGTTCTTGTCAGGATAATGTAGAAGACACTCAGTATACTTCAACTTGAATCTTACTCTGTTATATGGCCATATAGCTGGATTCAGATATGATGCATAGCCAAAATATGGTTTTATCAGCATAGCTATTGTGATCATTTTAGAAATCAGTGCCAAAACAAACCTTGGAACCCAGTCTGTGGATAAAAAAAACTTCACCTGCTCATTTTTTTTTCAAATTCAAAACAAAACCTAAAGTTGTGATTTCAGTTCCATAACTGACATTAAAAAATAAATTTGAATGCCTTTTTACTTTTTTGATGCCTTTTTAAAACCTTGCACAATTTAACTTTTGTGGAATTCTCAGTATAGACTTCATCCATTTCTAATTTTCCTAAGTATTTCTTATTGATTAAACCTTATTAATTGACCCTAACTACAGCAGGTTTTGTGGCACCTTAATGTTTAACAGATTAATTATGCACTTCATCAGAAATGGATTCATTTCTCATGACTCAAAAACATTTAGGCTACAATACAAGAGGAGAAGTCTCATGTTTGGGATCAAAATACTAACATGGTTCCTCAATGGAATCCATACAATCATGGATCTTGTATTCCTATTTGTTTATTTTAATTAATTAATTTAATTAATATAAAACTTGATTTTTCATGCCAAAATTAAATAAAATGTGTTTACAAAATTAAAATGTCATACAATGGAATCTTATGAAGTACGGAACAAATTTATTTACTTCTAGCCTTATTTATTTTATTTATTTATTAGAATTTGTCAAACAAAAGTGAGAATGAGAATAAGAGAATAAAAATACAATGACAGGGAGAGATAGACATGTTAGTGCACTTATGCACACCTCCTCTACTGGTCACTTACATATGAAGTAAGGTCCACGAAAATCAATTTGCGACTGAAACTGAAAATTTGTAGCTGAAACAACTGAATCAGGTAGGGCATTCCAGAATTCGACAACCTTATTTTCCAGAATTTAGTTTTCCCGTATCATTTCCACTAAACATTGAAAAAGTCCCTTCCCTTCCCTATGCCAATCCCATATTGAAGCACAGATATTAACTGAATTTGAATTGTCATTCAAAAAACTGATTTAATTCCTAGAATAACAACTCAACTTTTCCTTCATCCCCTCATCATCAGTGTTCACAATAGGAAATGATGCAATCTTGCTTGTCAGAAAAGAGAAGCTGTTGTCAAATGTTGTCTCTGCAGCTGTCAATAAAACTCACTTTCAGGGTGGTTTCGGTATGCATGACACTAGCGCCAAGAGGTTGGTAGAAGTTCAAGGCCGAACCGATCACTGAGCAGTATAAATTCTTTTCCTGAAAGAAAAGGAGAAATGAAGCATGCGTTCTCAGAGCTGGCAAGTGAAGAAAGAATCTCTGCATAGTTGTTTTGGCTGGGGTCTCTACCCTTGGCAACTTTACAACTTGTGGACTTCAAAAACTGGTAATGTTGCTAAGGTTGGAGACTCCTGATATGGACAGGATTGAAGACCTGTAGAAACAGATGCTGGATCAGTTCACCAGGCCCTGAAAGTCATGTTAGTTTAAATTTCTTTCCTGGAGATACTGATTCAGGGCTCTCTCTTTTTTTCTTCAGAAACAATGTTCTGAACACATATTTTAGGGACTAGAGCAAACCTTCAGTGGGACTGGAGGTTACCATACATTTCTTTTTTAATGCTTTACTCAGCAGGTAAAATAGAAATTATACAAATTAGTGACAGTGTTTTCAATGCCTGTCTTAAACTCCGTTTTAAAGTGATTTTTTTTAAAAATGACACCAGAGTTACTGGTGTCCCCAAACCACTGCAAAGCTACAGCAAGGGGAGAAAAACTGCTTTACCATCATTCACATCTCAGTTTCTCTCCCAGCAATTCATTGACTCCCCTCCCGCTCCTGCTTCCAGCTGATAATATCAGCTCAAGCAGGTCCACAATTGATTGTGAACTGCCACAAATGCCACACACAAATGTTTCTCGTGGTTAGTAGCTTGTCATTATTCAAATCATATTTCACACCAACTATTCCAAGTACACAATTCTGGAGCATTGGTAGTATAAACAGGTCAAATGATTCAAATTTAACATATAATGTATGTTATACTTACTGTTTTTTGTTCATTTGAACACTGATTTGAAACAATATTTTTTTTCACTTTTTCAAATTGGGAGTCAGTGGAACTTTCTGTAAAGGAAAATACAAAATTGTAAGTCCAAAGTGAACTGTCCACTTAAAAAGTTAAAATACTTTGATGGATGACATCTTTCATGCTCAGGGGGGTTACATTCTGGTCCTTTCCCTGTGTATGAAGCAGCTTTGCTTACTTTTTATAATTGCACAAATCACCCCTTCATCCAAATTTCATGTGGCGCCATCCCTTGTGTACACTCATTGGAACAAAACAATCATTTTGTTATTGTTCAGAGACAAAACATTCTGTTATTTGACCTTATGCATCTTTATTCAGACATTATAATCTCACTCCCACTTCTAAAAAGACAATTTATGATCTAACCAATTACAACAAAGTTTATACTGAACAGTTATACATTACCAATCTTCCTGTTTTACATTAAATTATGGAGAAGACCATGGAACTTCATTTGCAGAGGATCCTAGAAGAAACAACTTTTCTGCTATCTTTAACTGGGGCTCAGGCTGGAAATGGGGCAGAATTGATTATTCTGGTAGATGACTTATTTTGGGACTCAGAATGGAGTGCACCATTTATGCTCAACTTAGATCTTTCAGCAGCATTCAATACCCTTGACTGTGTTGTTCTTCTGGACACATGAAAGGCTGGGTGTTGGAGATTACATCATCTCTTTTCTATGAATTGTTTTGATCATTAGAACAAAATGTGAGGGATAGATAAGGGCAAGGTCTTTACATGTTGTCCTTGGTCATCTGGTACCAGGCTACTGTTATTAGGTGATTCTTTGTTTAAGAAAGAGGAACAAAGAGGAACAATTTGTCAATCTTTTTTCTTCTGCATCCCTCTTTTCAAGGTTTATTTATAAAGGTGTGGTTTTTCTATCTTCATATGTTTCTGCGTACGTCATGAGTATATCCAAAAAGAACCCCATTTGCTTTAAGAAAGCCTCCTCCTGAGTTCAAATTCCTCTGTTTGAGGACTGGAGGAACTCTGCAATTATTTCACCCCTAGCTTACTGGGCAATTTCAACTGCTGAATGGGAAAAAACTTGAGACAGTGGTTGCTACAATGTGGGGTACTATAGGGTTCAATCTTCTCCCCCATGCCATTTAAGATCTTCCTAAAACTTCTGGGAGAAGCCATCTATCAGTTTTGGGTGAAATGTCATCAATGTCACCACCCAAAGTGAGCCAAGTATACTCTTGTAATCCTGATTTGGTGTCCAGATTACTAGATGGGCAAAACAATGTCAGATTAAATCCCTGCAATTTGAGAACATTGCTCTTTGTTGGGAATTGATGTGGCTCTATCCTGGTTCCAGTTTTAAGCCTTGATGGAGTCACATCCCCTGTAAACAGCAGCATCTGTGCAGTTTTTGGATTTTCCTGGACCTATTCTTCCTTTTGAAACAGCGAAGAAAAGCTGTGGCTGGGGCTTTGCCTATCTCTGATTGATGTACCAGTTGCAGATCTATTTAGATAGGCATGCTCTGAGTTCAAGTGACTCATGCCCTTGTCAGCTCTCAAGCTGCCACCACACCATCTACATAAATTTGCCTTTTAAATGATGTGAAGTGCATTATCCCGTCTGCTTGCTTGAAGTAGAATATTCATCTGTTCCAGGGGTGAAATCCAGACAGGTTCTGGAGAACAGGTAGTGGAAATTTTGAGCAGTTTGGAGAGCTGGCAACTACCACCTCTGGTTGGCCCCAGAGTGGGTTGGGAATTGATATTTTGCAGTACCCTTCCCCTACCATGCCACCAAGTCACACCACACCCACCAAGCCATGTCCACAGGACTGGTAGTAAAAAAAACATTTGGAGTTTACCACTGTTCAGCATCTTTGTTATAATTACAGCATTGGATATGATTTGATTATGGGTCCAATTCAAAATGTTGGTTGTCATCTTTAAAACTCTATGTCCCTAGTCTCCCAGAAAGCTACAGAACTATCTCTCCTTTGAAGATACAGTCTGCGTGAAGCAGAAAGGAATTTTAAAGGTTCCCTACTTTGTTAGTTTATTCTTTTGTTTATCCTGTGAAAGATCTTTTCTCCTAAATTATAGAACTCCTTTGGCTTTCATAAATTGATTAATTTATCCTTTGGGGAGCACCCGGAGGCTTCAACTGGTACAAAATGCGGCCGCGCAGGTGGTTATGGGGGCACCGTGGTTTTCCAGGGTGACCCCACTCCTGTGTGAGCTGCATTGTATGCCGGTGGCTTTAAGATTCTGGTGATGACTTTTAAAGCGATCCATGGCATCGGACCAGGATACCTAAGGGACCACATTCTGCCAGTGGTCTCCCAAAGACCAGTGCGCTCACACAGAGAGGGCCTGCTGAGGGTCCCGACGACTACAATGTGTTGGTTGGTGACCCCAAGAGGGAGGGCCTTCTCTGTGGGTGCGCCGACCCTCTGGAACGAACTACCCAGGGCACTGTGAAACCTCCCGGATTTAAGGGCATTCCGCTGGGAGTTGAAGACCCTGCTCTTCCGGCAAGCCAGCCTGAAATAAATAAATAAATAAATAAATAAATCACACCACGGTTGATAAAACAAAGACTCCGATTGCTGTTACAGATGCTAACTCTATAAGCTGCTTAGAGATGGATGTAAAAAGGACTACGGAGCATTATTTAAGTCTTCGTGCAGTTGCTGCTTCCACATTTCCCGTTGTGCTCAGGGTTGGTTTGGCGTGGCTTTATCAAGAACTCCTCCTAAGTTTCGTGCAAATGCTGCCTTTCATTTAACCTTTTCCCTCTCTTTTTAAAAGTTCTCTCTGGGGCAACGTTAAGCGATAGACTGCTCCCTGCTATCTCTTTCCCACAAAAGAGCCAGTCAAACGTGCTGAGATGGCATCGGTAAATCTAACACCAATTTCTCTACAAATGTCATCCGTTTCTGCATAGGACGAAGGAGGGTAGAATCCTTCGTCTCCGGTTCTTTCTCGCCATTCACTTTGCGATTCGTAAGAAAGGAAGAAGTGCTTCCATTCCACCAACAACAGGATTTATCTTTTGTGGTGGCCATTGTTAGCTGCCACCATCTCTTTCTTTCCAAGCATTTGCCCTTTTTTGTGTGTGTGAGCAAAAGCCATTGTTATCGATCAGCACTGGGCCTTTTCCAACAGGAAATTTGGGGGTTGCGTAAGTTGTCAACAGCTGCTTCATGGAAAGTCTGCATTGCTCTGTAGGGACTCATTATAGAATGCATACGTGGGTGGGACCTAACAGAAGAAACTGCCTATGAAAAAGCATCAAAATGAAGTATCTTGAAGGGGATGGGATTACGTTTTTTTCCTGCTTTACACTTCCTTCCCAGCTCTGGATTAAGAGCAATTTTAGCAGAGCACTAAATTATTTAATCTATTAAAAATAGATGAGTAGGAGCTAACATACTGTATGTCGGGGGATGCTATTCAGCAGGTTCTGACAGGTTCCACAAAACCAGTAATAGAAATTTTGAGCAGTTTGGAGAACCGGTAGTGAAAATTTTGAATAGTTTGGAGAACTGGTACTGAAAATTTTAAGCAGTTTGGAGAACCAGTAGTGGAAATATTGAGTAGTTCGGAGAACCGGTAGCAGAAATTTTGAGCAGTTTGGAGAACTGGTACTGAAAATTTTGAGCAGTTTGGAGAACCGGTAGCAGAAATTTTGAGTATTTTGGAGAACCGGTAGTGAAAATTTTGAGCAGTTTGGAGGAGACGAGTCGGCGGATGGGGGGGGAGGGCGAATGGCGGTTATTGCCATCACCACCAGCCAGCTGAGCCCCTCCCTTGTTACCTTGCTGTTGCTGCCTTGCTGCCACTGCCTTTTGGATTCTGGGGGAGCTGGAGAAGGCCAGGGAGGGGGACTTGCTCATTTGACCCTCCCTGGCTGAATTAATACCACCACTACATTGCTGCCATCCTGCTGGTTCCTGTCTGGTCGGAGGACCCCACTTGGACTTAAGAAAGAAAAAGATCGACCCCACACTTAGGACAATACTTTGTTACTCCCCCGGAACATTATGGACCCTAGGGGATGCCCCCCCTTCCCTAGGTTGGCCCCTGGCCCTTGCCCCACACACCCTCAATGAAGGACACAAGGTCAAGAGAGTGGTGTGGGGGCAGAAGGGGAATAAGGGTAATTTGAAAGGGCAAAAATACGAACTAAGAAAATTTTTAACGAAATTCTTAAAGGGGTTAGGGAGGGATGGTCTGGGGGGAGACCTAATTAAGGGGAGGGGAGTAAAGAC
>JANHFP010418488.1:0-11163 GCA_032468135.1 Calamaria suluensis
GTCTTGTAGGTACCCCGGTCCAATGCCATGGGTCGCTTTAAAGGTCATAACCAGAACCTTAAAGCGAACCCAGAAGACCAATGACAGCCAATGCAGCTCGCGCAGGAGAGGGGTCACATGGGCTAACCGTGATGCCCCTCTAACCACCCACGCGGCTGCATTCTGCACCAGCTGAAATCTCCGGATGCTCCTCACAGGGAGTCCCATATGGAGAGCATTACAGTAGTCCAGGCAGGAGGTAACCAGGGCGTTAAAGACCAAACAAATGGTCTTTATTGCCAAAAAACTCAAATACCTTATCTTGGTCAAAGTAGGTTTATTTTCAAAATCAAAGTAATTGTGAAGAAAAATTCTGGCTGCAGCCAAAAGGTAATTACTGAGATATCAAAAGCAAAACTTGGCTGAGGAGTTCTAAAGATACGGGAGATACTGAACTTGGTAAATTCAATTCTTTGATCCCAGCGACTGCTGATCACAACTGTGGCTTTTAAAGGGTTCCACTTAGCTGTGTTCCTTCCTTTACTTGTTCCTGAGTAATCTTTTATCCAGAGCCCATTTATCTCTGCATGTCTGTCTTGGGTCAGGTGGGGGCGTTGTTTAGAAATCCTCCTCTGAACTGTCCTTCTCTGACTCCACCCCTCTCTCACTGGAGTCTGCCTGGGCCTGCTCTTCCTCTACTCCAACCTCCCCCTCCCTGCTTTCTGCCAGCTGTTTCTCCTTGACCTCTGAGTTGGACGCTAGCAGGGACATGACAAAGAGAAATGAATGCAACTGGAGCGCATACATCTGAACTGGTAGGGAACGTAAGTAGATTCCACCCCTGCTTTACTCCCCTGCAAAGCAAAAGTAATCAAGGACATGTTACTTCCAATTTCAGGAAACTATTTTGAACTTCTCAAATTTAATTGACCTATATGGATCAGAATGGTTTCCTATGTAATTCTTTATCAAAGCTCTTTGCTGAACGATTTTTATTGTTTCTTTCGTATTGCAAAACTCCAATAATTTCCTTAACTTAGATCCTATCTCCTCATCACTGTCCCATTGTAAATGAATAAATAATTTATTCAACCAAAATCAGTTGGAACTTATTTCCAAATCAAAAATTCTTTATGGGAGAAGGAGTTTAGTAATGACAATTGAAATGAATCACTATTACTACTATTGTTGTTATTCACTCATATATAGAAGGCAGAAAGAATAATAAATGACTTTGATAAAATATTTGAGAAGCTAGAATCAGGGTGATATTGCAGCTGACTGCCATGTTCAGATTGGGAATTCCAGTTTTCCCCAAGGCAGAAATGTATTGTATAATATTTATGACTCAGTAAGATTCTTTGGATTTTGTGATTGTTTAAAATATAATTTGCATGCAAGCTTTCAGCACATATTGATGTGACTGAGAATCACTGAAACTTAATTAGTGGGGGAAAATGAATCATATACTGATAAATAAAGAAACAAATTAAAATGTTAAGAGAAAAAAAACAGCTTTTTAATTTACAAATTAGTTATCTCTCTTTTCCCCGGTATATAGTAGTTTGGTATAATGGTTAAAGCATCAGCCCTAGGAAACCATGAGTTGTAGTCCACCTTAAGCATGAAGCCATCTGGGTGACCCTGAGTTAGTTACTTTCTCTCTCAGCTCTAGAAAAGAGGCAATAGCAAGCAAGTCTTGAAAAATCTTGCCAAGAAAAATGCAGGCAATAGCCCAGGCCTCTGCCATGAGTCAACACTGCCTTGGAGGCACCATAGTCCCCCACCCAAAAAACAAAAAAGATTTAACTTCTTGGAATTGATTTCAGGTGTCATGAAAGGACAGCAAATTCTTACAAGCTGTTCTAATGGTCTTCTCTCAGAAGACTATCAAGTGCAAGAAGCTCTGAAGAAAATGAATAATTTGAATACATGAAAAGAGTAGGAGTAAAAAGTAAGCTGACCTGATTTTAGCACTGGTACAGCCCGCACAGCGGGGGGTGGCGCAGGGGGCGGAAGTGACGTAGGTGGGGGCCAGAAGTGATGGAGGTCGGGCTGGAAGTGACGGAGCCACAGACTGCCCACTTCCAGGACGCCTTCAGGCGCCGACACCATGGCCTCCCCCCGACCTGCCGACTTCTGTATCTTCTCAAGCTGGTGGGTGGGAGCGGGGAGGAGGGAGCCTCTCTCACTCACTCTCTCAGCCAGGTGCATGCACACCGCTGCCGCTTCCACTTGAAGACCACGCTGCAGGGCAAAGTGATGGCCGCGGTCGGTTTGCGGGGGGAGGGTCTTAGCCCATGGCTGATGAGCACGTGGTGTCTCCTTAACTTCTCCCTGCAGTGCGGCCTTTGAGTGCGAGCGGCAGCGGTGCGCATGTGCCTGGCTAAGAGAGAGGCTCCCTCCTCACCCTTTTGCTGCCCAGGCGCCCCGCCTTTCCCTGGCAGGCCGAAGAGGAGGAACCCCTCGTGGAGCTTGCCGGCTCGGAGCGCTCAGAGCCAATCGAGGGAGCTACAAAATGCCAGCCCACAGGGCTACCCCTCCTCCTCGCCGCCACTGAAGAAAGCCAACACAGTCTCTTTCTTCTGTGGCAGCAAGGAAGAGGAGGAGCTGCCCCAGATTGCTGGGAGAAAGCCCTGGTGGTCCATGGCAGCAGCTGGATGTGTGGCCGGCCCACGGGGCTCCTCCTCCTCCTTGCCGCCACCAAAGAAAGCGAGCACCGCCGAAGAAAGCCAGGAAGCTGCGGGGCGGAGGCTAAAGCGGCAGGCGCCCCACACGGCTCCTGACATCTTTACCGGCTCTCGCTGGGTGGAGGGAGAGGGTGGCCTAGGGAGTCCCTCCCTTCCTTCCTCCCTTACTCACTCTGTGCTGTAGGCACGCGCAATGTCTCTTTCGTCTACTGGACACGGGAAGCTGAGAGTGGGTGGGGAGGAGAGTGGGTGGGTGTGGCCTCCTTCACACTCAAAAAGCAGGACTTTTTAAAAACGCAGTGGGACATGGGACATTTTGCCAAAAAGCATGTCTGTCCCGCGAAAAGCGGGACGCCTGGTCACCTTAGTAAAAAGGTATATTAGGACAGGAACGGTCAGCATGCTGCCGCACTTATGCACGCGCCTTACAGACCTCTTAGGAATGGGGTGAGGTCAACAGTTTAAGGTTGAGGTTTGGGAGGTTTGGGGAAGGAACCACAGAGTCAGGTAGTGCATTCCAGGCATTAACCACTCTGTTACTAAAGTCATATTTTCTGCAATCCAGTTTTGAACAGTTTACCTTGAGTTTGTATATATTATTTGCTCATGTGTTGTTGTGGTTGAAGCTAGAGTAGTCACTGATAGGTAGGTACAGGATTTGGCATTATCAGTATGGTGCACTTATGCATTTTGTCTCTAGGGTAATGCTAACCTGGTGCCTGGAGATTGTCAGAATCTGGACAGGAAAGAATATTTGTCATCTGCCATAATCAAAGGTGACTTTCTGCAGCTCGCATAAAATTCAAAGCAAAACAAATTCCACATAAAAATTAAAAATAACACTCAGAAAATAATAAAAGATTATTATTTTCAACAACAAAGCAGGGAAATATAGTCAAACTGAATCCTTCCAAAATGGAATGACTTTGAATTTGTGGAATCCCTGGAAAATTATTTGACTCTCGATAGGATTATATTCTCCATGATCAGAGATAGCTGCAGTTTAACAGTTTTCCTAGACCTACAGTTCCCACTTTGAAAAACAGATGACACTTTTATCCAAGATGACTTTTGCAAAGTTACCCCTCAAGTGCCAGTTACAATTTTTCTTTAGGCCTTATGCCAACTTACAGACATTCATGCTCTAGTGACTACCAGTTGGGCTACTACAATATATATTACCCAGGCCTAGCTTTAAAGAAGGTTCAGTAGTTACAATTGATGTAAAATGTGGAAGCAATGATGAATGTATCTTGATATAATCAGTGACACCTGCTAATTCAAGAGCAGCCTTGGCTACCAGAGAGTTTGGGGATATAATTCAAGATGTTGATTATCACCTTAAATTACACTCAGAAATCAATTGGTACCCTATATGGCTCCAGATATGGATATCTGAGGGATTACCTTAGGTATATTTATTGACCCATCCAACCACATCCAATTAGGTCAATTTTTCCCAGGTCCTTTCTCTATTCAGTTGTCATTGATGGGGTCTTGGAAGTAGGCATTATCAGAAACTAGTTCTACCTTTGGGGGTTCCTTCCTTATAGTGATTCATCTGTCTTAGGCTTCAGGAACTGTTATAGACCTACATGTTCTATCTTGTACAGGAGGGCATGCTATAATTTGAAGATGGGTTTCTGCATGTGTGACATTTCTATCTATTGATCCTTACTTTTCATCATCAACAACAGCATCACCATCTTCCTAGCGTTATTCCCTCAGGTACAAGACCTGCTTTTCAGATCAATGAATGCTAGTGTCATGCCTCTGTCAGCGTACAACTTAGAAGAAGAAGAACAGCTGGCAGAGAGCAAAGGCAGAGGCTGCAGACAAAGGTGGAGAAGAGCAGGGCCAGGCTGGGCCAAGTGGGATGGAGGCAGACCCAGAAAGGAGGACTTTGGATGAGGACCCAGGATCAAGTCCTCTTCACCCTATGCAGCAGAGACAAGAGACAAGGAAATTGCAGAAAGGATTACTTGGGAGAAAATTAATGATGGGACTCAGCTATGTAGGTGGCTTTATAATCAAGTGTTTTGAAAAGGCTGGCTGCTGGAGTCAAAATTGAATTACTCTGAGTTATCCAATCATGGTTCATGACATTCTTGTTTCTTGGCCAAGTTTGAAGAAATTATCAGCTGAACAATTTTGGTTTATCTCCTGAGCAATTCCTTCTACTAGAACTGGGAGTTATCTTGCCTGAAGCCAGCCAATTTGAGCTCTATGTAATTTCTGGTTTATGCTGAAAAAGGAGTATTTTATACTAAATTTTTTGATAATTTTAAATTTATTCTTAAAAATTTTATAGCCAAAAATTGACTAATTTAATTCTTATTTTAATTGTATATATTGTATTTTAAAATCTTGTTGGCTGTGCACCGCCCCGAGTCCGTTGGGAGGGGGGCGGTATATAAATTTGATTAATAAAATAAATAAATAAATAAAAAATAAATAAAAAGAATAGGAAAAAAAACCCCTCCCTATGCATTAACAGAAGGATAGAATCAAGATCACGTAAAGTGTTAGTTTTTTGATGCCCTGGTAAGACCACACTTATGGGACGCGGTGGCTCAGCGGGTAAGACAGCCGAGCTTGTCGATCGGAAGGTCGGCAGCTCGGCGGTTCGAATCCCTACTGCCGTGTAACGGGGTGAGCTCCCATTACTTGTCCCAGCTTTTGCCGACCTAGCAGTTTCAAAAGCACGTAAAAAACGCAAGTAGGCTGAGATCAAGGAAACAGAAATAAGACGTAGAAAGGTGGATGAACAGTTTAGTCTGATAAAAACAACCGAAGCTGAAATATTGAAAATGAATAAATGATTGCTTGTCTTTGACTGTTGAAATGCTCACATAATAGAAAGAATTGTTTTTTGTTTGTAGCACTGCTGTACAAGAATTTACGCACCATTTACCTTACCCCAATAGGAAAAAAGCTAAAATCTAAAATTATAAAAGAAAACTTTTTATACTGCATTACAATTTGTACATGGATATTAGTTGTTACTTATTATTACTCAATAAAAACTTTTTTTTTTTTTTTTTACAAAAAATGCAAGCAGGAAAAACAGGGACCCCCTTTGGTGGGAAGGGAACAGTGTTCCGTGCGCCTTTGGCGTTGAGTCATGCCGGCCACGTGGCCACGGAGGCGTCTTCGGACAGCGCTGGCTCTTCTTCGGCTTTAGAACAGAGATGAGCACTGCCCCCTAGAGTCGGGAATGACTAGCACATATGTGCGAGGGAAACCTTTACCTTAAGACCACACTTGGAATATTGCATCCAGTTTTGGTTGCCACGATATATGTAAAAAAAGACATTGAGGCCCCAGAAAGAGGGAGGAGAAAAGCAATGAGGATGATTAGGGGACTGGAGTCAAAAATATGAAGGAATTGGGTATGCCTCAGGGGTGAGTTACTCCAGGTCCGGTCCGGTTGTACTGGTAGTAAAACCAGTGGGAGGTTCTGCCAACCCACCCAAATGTCATCAGGAACAACCTGCGCATGCGCAGAAGTATGTCTAGTTTAATGAAAAGGAGGACCAGGGGAGACATGATAGCAGTGTTCCAATATCGCAGGGGCTGCCACAAAGAAGAGGGAGTCAGGCTGTTCTCCAAAGCACCAGAGGGCAGGAGAAGAAGCAATGGGTGGAAACTAATCAAGGAGAGAAGCAACCTAGAACGAAGGAGGAATTTCCTGGCAGTGGGAACAATTAACCAGTGGAACTACTTGCCTCCAGAAGTTGTGAATGCTCCAACACTGGAAGTTTTTAAGAAGATGTTTGATAACCATTTGTCTGAAGTGGTGTGGTGTTTCCTGCCTGGGCGGGGGGTTAGACTAGATGACCTCCAAGGTCCCTTCCAAACCATGATAAAGGGAGGACATAGGGATGGCCTAATTACACCTTGGATAGTGAGTGGGGTGGGGTTTCAATAAGGCCACCTGGGTGGTTTAGACTTTATCAGGTGTTGAGGAGCAGAGCAATTGGATAATGAGTGGGGTGGAGTTTCACTAAGATCACCTGGGTAATTTTGGCTTTAGCACAGAGGATTTCCTGCAACAACACCTTCCTGTAGTTGCTGTAAAACTCAGTTTGTACTGGTAGAAGAATTCAAGCCAGCTTTTTTATACAGCCACACATATCAGCAGAGACATAGGTACAGATGCATACACACACGCTGATTTCTCCCACCCATCCCCTGTACAAAATATCCTTCCAAGCCTAGTAATTGCCCTGGGAATGCCTTGGGCTTTTGTGAAGGTCCTGCAGCTGTTCCCAGACCCCAGCTAAACAAAGGAGGTAGACTCAGCAATGTGCAGATCAAGCTACCAAAAGTAAGTTCCACTTTCTGTTTATTCTTTTGGCATTGTCTAACTGCAAGAGCAGTTGTGGTTGTGACTAAGAAGCATATTTAATTTTCCCAAACCTTTTTGGGATAGAAAATAAAATAAAATTGTCCTGCAGATGAATGTATGTATGTAAGGCTGATAGGAGTCTCAAGGATGGGGTGGGAAAAATGTAGGTTGTTTTTTTTTTTTAAAAAAAAAGTATATATATATAACAGTATGTAGGCCCTATTAGGAGTGGGATGTACATAACCATCAGAAGGGATATTGAGGTTACAAAGAATGGGTCTTTGAGTCACCCCAATTTAAATCCTCCCTTCCTGACATACATTTGGTTTCAGATATCACTGCCAGTGTGATACTGTGATATATACTACTTCCCTCTCTTATTGGTATCAGTATTAATCATCTGGTATTATGATTATCACCTGGATGGATTATCAGTTTTGATTATTATCTGTTCTTTTGCATGTACACTTTTGTACTGAAGGAAAAAATTCCTTGTGTATCCAGTCACCCTTGGCCAATAAAGATTGTCCTACTCCCACCCTACTACCCTCTATTCTATTTAAAAAAAAGTTTTTTATTTTTTTTTCTACAAACATATCTTTGGGTGAACAGCATGGAGCCAGGTTTGTTTTTTAGTACAAATAAAATTATTCTTCATATTTGATACATTTAACAATGATACCCGTATTTTGTTCCGTTATAATCTTGCCTCATTTGATATTCCAATCTATTATTTTATGCCAATCTCCATATTCTTGATATTGCTCTTTTTATTACAAATAAAATATCACTCATCACATTTGTTGTAATTAGCAAACTTGTACAGTTCAAATAGTAATGCATGGTTTTAATAAAGTGATTATCCTGCATTGTTCCCCTTTTTAATTTTAGCTATGGCACTGTTATATTTAAAGTATTTTTATTTTTTGTTATGATTACTGTTTATTGTTGTTTTAATGTATATATGAAATCAATGCATCAGCCATGTGGCTTATGGGCACCAAACATTCCAACACAAAGGAAGCTGAACAAGTTAAGGATTATTGTTAACTTCAACCAATTGCTCCCCTTGCAATACACAACTATCTTGGGTTACAATCTATCATCATTCATTTTTTCCTACCTATTTCTCATTATTTCATTTTATCAATTAAAAATGTGATCCATTAATATTCCCTTTATTTCTGTCTCTTCCTCTACTTTTTGCTCATCAGCCTCTTTTCAGAATCTTTCTTTCTTTCCTGTCCAACTTCTAATCATATCATGTGCCTACAAAAAAGAGACAGAAGGGAAGAACAACAAGAAGAAGAAATGAGAAGGAGCACAAAGAGGGAGAAGTAGGAACAGGCTGTTTGAAATGGCAGCCAAGCGCAGGAGTCGTCCTTCCAGCATCTCATATGCCTGCTTTGCATTTTAGTTGCTATGCTGTAAAAAGAAAAGAAGTTAAAGGAAGTTATTCCATTCTACAGGGCTTAGCATTGTCAGTGCCAACTGTACACCAAATATTGTGGGAAATAGGTCCAGTGACCGCAGAAGGTTTCAGTTTGTTGGTTCTGGAGTTTGATTTTACTTCTACCATTCAGAATGACTGAGTTGGAAGGGACCTTAGAGGTTCTCTAGTCCAACCCTTGTTCAAGCAGGAGACCCAAAACCATTGCAGAAAGGGGATGTCCAATCGCTTCTTAAAAACCTTTCTGGAGTTGAGAAAATGGGTAGAAAGAGAAATATTTAACAATGATGATAAGTTATATGATTGTTTAAATAGAATTTGCTGGGATCTTGAATGTATATGCTTGGTTTTCTTTTCTTCTTTCTCGAAGGGGTGTATATTACAATAGAATGAAAAAGGAGAATTGGTTCATTATGGGGAAAGTTGTAAAGTGAAATACAATAGGGGAACATTATTTCTTAACAAGTAAATGAAATTAAATGGGGTAAATTTTAATTTAAAGGGTTTTTGATTGGAGTTTTACGTAACAATCTGAAATGTGTGTGCAAGAATTCTTGGGTGAATGTTAACTGTTCAACTGTTCGCGTAAAATTTGAAGTTTCTTGGCGACGTTTCAACGAAGTCCCATTCGTCATCTTCAGGCTTGTGTCTTTGGCTTCGTTCTTCTCGAAGTAATGTGAACGAAGCCGAAGACACAAGCCTGAAGATGACAAAACGTCGCCAAGAAACCTCCAATTTTACAGAGGAGAAAACCCGAATAACCAGCGATCCACAAATAAATGCCCACAAAAACCTCAGAAAACAAATATACTATATATATATATATATATATATAATCAGCAATCTAAGTGAAATTTCAGAGGGAAGCCCAATCGTCATTTCCGAAATAAAACCGTTTATTCCAAAGGTGTAAAGGATTATTACTAAAGGCTTGAAATAAAAAAAAGCCTGCTTTTTGTTGAAAAGAAACCCTCTCAATGAGCAGCTAGACTGGACCCACAATCGTTGGTTGGATTTTCATGCAGTCACCCCATGTGGCCTCGTAAGTGATTCGTCCTGTCGCACCGTTGTGAGCTGATCTTCACTAAGCGAATCAAAAAAACACGACAACCACAAAAATCCGGATTGCTTTACGAGAGGGCGGCTGATGGGCATGGATGCACATGACACATTTCCACAATCGCAACCAAGATATCCTTTGGTGCCTGGGTTTTTTTTTTCAAAATACAGGTGGTCCCCAACTTACGACAGCCCATTCAAAGTTACGACAGCTCTGGAAAAAAGCTTGGCTTATGGCCGTTTTCCACAGTTACGGCTTTTGAAGGCTCTCCATGGTCACGTGATCAAACTTCGGACCCTTGGGAACTGGCTCGTCTTCAGTCAGGGACCAGTTGTATTTTTGCACGCTCATCGTGTGATCCCGGTTGTGTCCTGGTTTTTCCGCACCCCTTTCTGATTCTTCCCAAAACGCACAAAAATATTACAAAGGTTTTGCGGAATCGATCCCCGTCTTTGTACTCTTCACAGCTGAACAAAAGACCCCAAACCAAACCCGTTTTTTCCTGCTAAGAATATTCTTTCTTTTAAAAAAAATAAAAATGAATCTTCAGAATAGGTTTGGGGGTTTATTTCAACAATGAGGCTTTTTATTCTGGCGTATCCTACATTCGTCTTAGAAAACATTGATGGCCTTCAATGCAATTGATCACACGAGGGGGAGGGGGAGGAAGGCTTTAAAATTGGGATTTCTATCTGGGTGCTCGTGGCAGGGAGTGCGTCTGTCTGAACGGTAAGTAAATTCTTTCCTTTTCCTTTTTCCTCCCCATCTGTTGAATAGATTGCTGGGTTAAAGGAATCTGGAGTTTTCAGAACTCCCAAAAAGCCAGATTGCAGACATTCAGAGGTTTAAATCCCTTTGAGCCCGATGTGGATTATTTGTCCCAAATGAAAAGGCTGTCTTAAAAATGTAGACCTGACAGGCTACAGATAGTTCTTGACTTACAGTGGCAACTGGTCATAACTCGAGGAGTATTTATAAACCTCTGCGTTGTTGCATTCTTGCACAGTACACCTTCCCCAAATAGGCAGATATCTCTGTCCTTATAACTGGCTGTAAGCCCCTCAGAGTCACCTTGAACCATGAGCTCGGTAGCAAATAAGAGGGATGGTAGGTAGGTAGGTAGGTATGCAGATAGATTGGTAGGTAGGTAGAGGGATAGAGATAGATGGATGATGATAGGTAGGTAGATGATAGATAAATATAGATGGATGATGATAGGTAGGTAGGTAGATGATAGATAAATATAGATGGATGATAGATAGTTTGATGGATGGATGGATGATAGGGATAGATAGAGATGGATTATAGATATAGATGGATTGACAGATGGATGATAGATATATAGATATAGACGGATGATAGATATAGATGATAGATAGATGTAGGTTGTTAATGATAGGGGAGGGAGGTAGATGGATGATAGATAGATAGTATGGATGATATAGATGGATAGACAGATGGGTGATTGGTTGGTAGATGACAGATAGATATAGATGGATGATAGATAGGTTGATAGATGATAAAAATGGATAATAGATTATAGATATAGATATAGATTGTTAATGATAGAGGTAGGTAATAGATGGATGATAGATAGATAGATATATAGATACAGATGGATGATAGATATAGA
>JANHFP010418508.1:0-11160 GCA_032468135.1 Calamaria suluensis
ACATGACCATGGAGACGTCTTCGGACAGTGCTGGCTCTTCGGCTTTCAAACGGAGATGAGCACCGGCCCCTAGAGTCAGAAACGACTAGCACAGGTGTGCGAGGGATACCTTTACCTTTAAGTTCTCTTCCAGTGATGATTACAGGGAATAATTACAATGGGTTTGTTACATACTTCTTTACTCATTTCTATATTTTGTGTCTCTTGTGCTAAACTGGTTGTAAAAAAAAAACAAAATCAATTTTGATCTTCCACCTCTGTTAAATTACCACATCATTTTTACTGCTTTTTTTACTTTCTTCCTTCTCCAGCCTTTGCTCTCTCATCTTCTGTAGGGAGAACAACCAAAAGTGGGCCTGTTATAATTCGCCATGGCCAAGTCATCATGGCCAACTTGCTACAGCCAACTTGCCATGGGCAACTGACTGAAGGATGAGAATTACATTGGTATCAAAGAAATAGCGATAATCATAGCACCATTTACTAATTCACGGTGCTTTTACAGCCCTCTCTAAGCACTTTACAGAGCCAGCCTGTTTCCCCCAACAATTTGGGTCCTCATTATACCCACCTCTGAAGGATAGAAGGCTGCGTCAACTTTGAGCCTGGTGAGATTCGATCTGCCAAATTTCAGGCAGCCGGCAGTCAGCAGAAGGAGCCTGCAGTACTCCACTGTGCCACCACAAGTCTTCATGGAATGGAAAGATCAAAGAAAGGGTTTTGCCAAAGGAGAGGCAAAATGATACGTGAATGTCAAAAATTAAAATTTTTATTTATTTATTTTAAATGATTAAATTGAATTGCTAAATTGTCCCATGGCGAGTTGCCTTTGGCATGTCCCACTTTAACCACACCTAAGTCACATCAGGAGTTTGAAAAAGCTCCAGGGTAGAAACAGATGAGAAAATCCTCAAGGTTTCCTGTCTCTCCATTTGGCGTTGCACATCTTTAGTCATCATTTTAAATTCTGTTTTCAGCCAGGACTTTTTTCTTCTATTGCATGAAGGCTGTAGCAATAAAAAACATGCAGAGTAGAGCAGAAAGGCTCCAAATTTGATTTATGAAGCGGTTGTGGATCTTCTGGAATTCAGAAAGCCAGCAACTTGCAACAACATTTTTGGCTATAAGCCGATGACATAATACTTCATTCTGAATTGCTGGGCCTGCTTAAGGATGTCACTGGATGACCAGGTTGATTTAGGAGTCAGCACTGCTGCTACCAAAGTGACGTTGAATTTTCTAGCTTTTAGGAAATTGGGAAGCATTTCATAACTTTCAAGAAACGTCATCAGGTTTCCTTTAAATGCATAAGCCACTCCACTCCACTAACAATAACAAAGAGAAAATGCCTTAATAGTAATAGCATTTAAACTTATATCCCACTTTACAGCCCTCTCTAAGCAGTTTTACAGAGTCGGCCTACTTCCCCCAACAATCTGGGTCCTCATTTTACCCACCTCGGACGGATGGAAGGCTGAGTCAACCTTGAGTCTGGTGAGATTTGAACTGCCAAATTGCAGGCAGCCGGCAGAAGTAGCCTGCAGTACTGCACTCTAACCACTGCGCCACCTCAGCCCATGTTGTCTGCCTTTCTGTTTGTTCAGCCTCAGAACTTTTTCTCTGTCTTTCTCTACACTTTGCTAAGAGTGATAGGGCAATAGAGTACAGAGGTAACTGCAGTCATAGTTGAATACAATACAAATAGCTACAATTACTGCAGCTTTTTTTCAAATTGGGGAAGTCGAGGCAGCCAGACAAACAAGGGGGAGAAACGTTACAGGAAAACAAACAAGCATCTTCCTCCACCTTGCCATAAAAAACATTAAATTAAAGCATGCCATCTCCTTTCCCAAGTGATTATATTGGGCAACAGTTTCCATCATCCTCTGTTCAGTCTATCTAGAAGTCACCAGACGGAGAAATGTCAAACTAGGGTTGCTTCCTGTTGAAGAATGAAGGGAAGCAGTTGGTTGAGAGAGATGGAAAGGGCAAAAAAGTGTAGAGGTCAGGCCTCTTGTTTGCTTCCAGGAAATCAGCAGATGTTAAACAATTTCAGAACTGAATCTACGGTTTTTCCTGGAAGGCTATATATCCTATTATACGGTAACACTGAGAAGGTTGTTAGGCAAATATTTTTTAGGGAAGTATGTCCTCCTCAATACTTCAGATGAAGCTAGAAATATTACAAACAAATAGACATATACCCAAAGCAACAGGGACAGAGGGAGAGAGAGAGGGAAGGATAAATAATCTGCTTTCCATTTTGGACACAACCTGACTCCAACTGTCTCTGAGTGGTTCACAAATAGTAACACATCTATCTGTCTGTCTGTCTCTGTCTGTTTATCATCTATCAATCATCTTTTGTTAAGGTATATAATTTTTAAATTTTAAATTTTATTATTATACTAGCAGGTGCCCGTGCTTCACTACGGTGACTACTGTATTTACTCCTTCCGTTCCTCCCTCTCTTCTTTCCTTTCTTTTTCTCCCTCCCTCCCTCTTTTTTCTTTCCTTCCTTTTTCTTAAAAATGAAATCCCTTTCTCTTTTCTTTCACTTTCTCTCTCTCTTCCTTCCTTCTTCCCTTCCTCCCTCTCTTCCTCCCTTCGTTTCATTTTCTCCCTCCCTCCCTCTTTCTTTCCTTCCTTCCTTTTTCCTTCTTCCTCCTCCTTCCTTCCTCCTTTTTTTCCTTCCATTTTCCTGCTTCCTTCCTCCTTCTTTCCTTTTTCCTTCCTCCTCCCTTCTTTCTTGTTACTCCTCCTCCTTCCTTCTCCTTCCTTCTCCTTCCTCCTCTTCTTCCTCCTTCCTCCCCCTCCTACTTCCTTTTTCCTCCTCCTCATCCTTCCTTCTTTTCTTCTTCCGCCGCAATGGGCTTCCAAAGTGGCAGTTGTGATAAAGCGCCTGCGTGCCGAGCATCATCCGGGCCTGGGAGCCTCCGGGAGGGGAGGAAGCAGAGAGCAACAGCAGTGGTCGCTCGATTTGCCGGGCTCGCCTCATCCCACTTTAGCGCCACTGCTTTTAAACGGGCCAATCAGGGATCAGGTGAGGCCGGCAAACCGAACGACCGCTGCTGCCCAGAGGGTCCCGGGCCCGGCTCCATTTTTCCCTCTGCGGCCACACAGCGCTCTCATTCTGGCAGGGGGGGAATGACAGGAAGGTGCCTCAGATGAAGCGACCACCGTGTGCTTATTCCGGCAGGGGGGAGAGGAAGGGGCCACCCGGTATCAGCTGCTCTCCGCTTCCTCCCCTCTCCTCCCGGAGGGTCCCGGCCCGGCTCCATTTTTCCCTCTGTGGCCACACAGCGCTCTCATTCTGGCAGGGGGGGGAATGACAGGAAGGTGCCTCGGCTGAAGCGGCCAGAGCACGCATTCCGGCGGGGGGAGAGGAAGGGGCCACCTGGTATCAGCTGCTCTCCTCTTCCTCCCCTCCCCTCCTGGAGGATAAGCGGAGCCTTTATTCCGGCAGGGGGGGGAATCGGGAGGCAGCTCCATTTAATCAGGCGGCGTCTCAGTGGCTTGCGCCGCCGAGACTGCCACCCAGGCCTCCGCAACCACATCTTCCTTCCAGCAAGGGGGGGGAGGGAAGGGGCCTGGATCGGGCAGCAGCAAACATCTCCTGTATTCTCATCTCCTGCTTCTCCTGTATTCTCATCTCTTGCTGGCCGGCGCGCAGGCGCAATAGCGCGGCCAGCCGTTTGCATGGCCTTCAGCTGATTCATTGAGGCTGATTGAGGCTGATTGACTAATGACCATTGCGTCACCACCCAATCAGCCTCAACGAATCAGCTGTTCAGCCTTTGCTACGACTTCGTGGCCAAGTTTGGGTTTTTTTTTCTTTAAGCTAAGGCGGGGGTGTGGTGTTATTTGCATAAAGCACACCATTGGTTAGACAGAAAAATTGAAATATCTCAGCTTAAACTTAATATTTTCAAAATTCCTTTCTTAGTGAACATGCACATACCAAGTGGAACAGGTATGCCAATTTTCATGTCTGTGGGTGCAATAGTTTTGGAGATCTCGTGATGAGTCACTCAGTCAGTCAGTCAATCAGTCAGTCAGTAAGTGGTGTTTCGCAAATATAGTAGTGGGGATCTGTAAACTTCTTAAATGAAACAAATTTATTTTAACTGTACTAAGCACCCTAGTACTAACAACTATTAGATGAAGTGGGTTTTCCTATGTCAGCTACACTTCCTGGAAAAGAAATTGTATTTGTTTGTTAATTGGTTAATATTAAAAAATTGAGCTATGGTAATTATGCATTTTTAAATTGGTTAATGTTTTCACCTACTTGAACACCAAACATTTATTTACAGAGTCTTGGAAAACCTAGATTGATATTAATATGAATCATTCTATAATGTTATGCTTATTAAGAATTTGTTTCCAAAAACAGAGAAAGAACACCATAAAAAGGTAAAGGCTTCCCTCACAAACATGTGCTAGTCGTTTCCAACTCTAGGGGGCGGTGTTCATCTTCATTTCAAAGTCGAAGAACCAGTGCTGTCTGAAGACGTCTTCGTGGTCATGTGGCCAGCATGACTAAACATTAAAGGTACATGGAACACTGTTACCAAAGGTGGTCCCTATTTTTTCTACTTGCATTTTTTACTTGCTTTTGAAACTGCTAGGGAAGCTGGGACAAGTAATGGGAGATCACCCCATTATGTGGCACTAGGGATTCGAACCACTGAACTGCCAACATTCGGATCGACAAGCTAGAAAACCTAGACTGACATTAATTTGAATCGTTCTATAATGTTATGCTTATTAAGAATTTGTTTCCAAAAACAAAGAACACCATATAGCAGTTTCATTCTGAGGCAGGAAACCAGAGAGCACACCTAAACACAATTGATCACTTTACAGGTACCGTAGTCCTTGAGTTACAACTGTTCATTTAGTGACCATTCAAAGTTACAACAGCACTGAAAAAAGTGACTTATGAACATTTTCCACACTTATGACAGCTGCAGCATTCCCATGGTCATGTGAACAAAATTCAGATGCTTGGCAATTACCTCATGTTTATGACGTTTGCAGTGTCCCAGGATCATGTGATCCCCTTTTAGGAACTCCGGACCAGCAAAGTCAATGGGAAAGCCAGTTTCACTTAACAACCACGTTATTAATGAAACAACTTTAGTAATTCAGTTAACAACTGTGGTGAGAAAGGCCAGAAAATGAAGCAATACTCACTTAATAAATGTCTCACATAACAACAGAAAATTTGGGCTCAATAATGGTTGTAAGTTGAGGCCTACCCACATTGTTATAAAGCCACTTAATTAAAAATTATTCAGGGCAGTACACAATGGATTTCCCAGCATCATAAAAAACAAAGGACCAACCACAAAAATACTAGTGCACAGGTAGTCTTCATTTAAGGAATAGAATAGAATAAGAGTTGGAAGGGACCTTGGAGGTCTTCTAGCCCAACCCCCTGCTCAGGCAGGAAAATCTACACCACTTCAGACAAATGGTTATCCAACATCTTCTTAAAAACTTCCAGTGTTGGAGCAGTCACAACCTCTGGAGGCAAGTTGTTCCATTGATTAATTGTTATAATTGTCAGGAAATTTCTGCTTAGTTCTAAGTTGCTTCTCTTACTGTAACCAGGGCCAGGATTTTCATCACTAGGTAACATTATTGTAAAATGCAGTTGTAACTTGCCATACCACTTAGGGACATAAATTCTGGCATTTCTAGTTGTTGTCATTAAGCAAATTGCTTCAGATAATGAAGTGAGGATGCCACGTGGTCATCATTTCCAACCTTCATTGATAGCTTCCCTAGTGACTTTGCTTCTTGGAAGCTAGCAAAGCAGGTCGGCACCATGGGACCCTACAATGTCGTTTTGAGCTGGCCACCAGGTGCCCAGATGATGAGCCCCATGACTGCAGCATCCTGGAATTGACATACGTATGAGGACTGGTTGTGACTGCCACTTGTTCCACACCATCATACGTTTGAATGGTCTCTGAATGAGTTATTGTTAAGCAAGGACCCCTATATTGGAGAAATGTACAGAAAAATGAGCAAAAGAAATCCCAACAATCAAATGGGATCAGAATCCTAGGAGCTGAGGTGGCGCCGTGTTTAGAATGCAGTATTCTGATAAGCAGCTAATTCTGCTGACTGCCAGGGATTCATTCATCACCAGTTGAAGATTGACTCAGCCTTCCATCCTTCAGAGGTCAGTAAAATGAGGGCCCAGATTGTTGGGGTAAATATACTGACTGTGAAACTGCTTAGAGAAGCTGTAAAACACTGTGAAGCAGTATATAAGTCTAAGTGTTATTGTTATTGTCACAATCACCAGAGGTAGGATTCAGTCAGTTCTATCTGGTTCGGGGTGAACTGGTAGCAGTGACCGTGGGAGGCTCTGCCCACCTGCCCGGACATAATGCATGAGCACTGCGTGTGCACGAAGGCAGTGCGCATGTGATGCACATGGAAGGCAGTGCGCATGTGATGTGCATGGAAGGCAGTGCTTATGTGCAGTGGAGGTGCGTACGACCGTAGCAGTTCAGCGGTTTGAATCCCTAGTGCCGTGTAATGGGATGAGCTCCTGTTACTTGTCCCAGCTTCTGAGAACCTAGCAGTTTCGAAAGCACGTAAAAATGCAAGTAAAAAAAAAATAGGAACCACCTTTGGTGGGAAGGTAACAGTGCTCCATGTGCCTTCGGCATTTAGTCATGCCGGCCACATGACCATGGAGATGTCTTCGGACAGCGCTGGCTCTTCGGCTTTGAAATGGAGATGAGCATGATGTAAAAACCCTGTTAGTAATAAATCCTTGTTTGCTGCTAAGTATGGCTCATTTTCTTGTAAAGCAGTATGCACTGTATGTTTATAACATGCGGCTGTCACATTCCTGCATTACTACTTATCTGTATGAGTAAATTATTTTAAGCTAGATTTTAAGATGTATGAGGTTCTTTTTTCCTGGTTTTATTTATTTAATAGCTATTAAATAAGTTGAATCATTTATGTATTCTTTTATATTTGTCCTTAAATATACTGGTATGAAAAGGAAGTCATTCCTCTTCAGTTAACCAAATTAATCTTAATCTTAACATCTTGCAAAAATTTTGGTTTGATCCTCCTATTATGCTAAGGGTAACTTCCTTAACTTTGGTTTATAGAATCCACAATTGCCAAACTTAAAACATGTAGTTTAGATTCATGCAAATTGGTAAGCCATAATATAGGAGAGTTAGTTGATGTGTTAATTGTGATTTGTTAAGTAAATCTTAATTGTGTGAGCCAAAGTGTATATTTTAATTTTGGCATTTGTAGATTCAGTCTATAATTTAATTAAATTGTAGATTTAACCATGCTTTAAGAAATGACCAATTGGCCATAATAGGATCAGGTCAAAATTTTGCAAGATGGTCTTTAGCTTGGTTTGGTTAATTGAAAGGAAATAACTTCCTTTCATGCCACTATTATCTAATTAATGTACAAATATAAAAATACAGGAATAATTTAATTGATTTATATTTATTCAATAAAAAGCTTAGTTTAACCAAAGCTTAGTTGTATATTAACCTAACTGTGATCTACAGGTTTGTTTCCAGAAGGATAGCTGTATTAAGTGATTTCAGTAGGAACCATGGTCTTGAGTTCATATTAATTTATATGCTACTAAAACTTCCATTCCCATAGCCTTTAACTGGGAGAAACTTGGCAATATGTTATTGCATCATAGAGCAATCATTTTTCAGTTAAGGTACCTCAAATAGATTAAATAATACCTCAAATAGTGTCCAAAATCTGGGACCCATAACTCTCTTGGAATTGAAATTTGGCAACTTTTCAAAAACATTTTATGACATAAATATATCATAAACAACTTATTCCATAATATAAAACAACATAAAATATTTTCTGTGCTAATGTTTGACTGCTATCTAGTTCAACATGGGCTATTTTCAAGGTAGATATAGCTCTGAATGTATCCCAACTTTTCCAGTGAAGGCAGTAAATTAAAAGTTCTGTCACTGTTGAAGACATTGAGGAATCTAATGTGGAAATATCCCTGAAATGACCCAACAATGTGTAGTATACAATTAAAACTCTTGTCTCTATAGCCTTTATTTAACTGGATGAAACATAGAGCAACAATTTTGTTCCAAGTTACCTTAAATGGACTAATATTACGGAATATCTCCAAAATCCAGAACCTATGACTTCTGAGGAAATTCAATTGGGAAGTTGTGGCTTTTTCTGCTGCTGTGGCCCCATGAAACTCATTTTCAACATTCCTAATAGAAGGATTCTGGCAATACTTCCTCCCTCACCCAATAGTAGCCACTTATCTGTCTTCTAGGAAGCGAAGGTTGAAAATCCTATGTATCCTTACAGTCTGTGCTACCCTCCCCAACCCATTCTACTCCCGAGGTATTTTCCTCAATCCCTACGATCCCTTCCATGCATACTCACCCACTTTGCAAGCTTTCCTGACTCAAGCTAACTCCCTATACTCCATCCCTGACCCAAACAGCATCTCCCCAGCACTCTTCCTGACTCACACTGCCCACCTGTATGCCTTATCAAATATGTGTGACATATCTTGTGCACACCCATGCACACTTCTCAACCTTCACACGTAGCTGCCTACTGATCTTGGATTTGGAATTTCCTGTTGGCTTCCCAATGACGCTCTCCTTGCAATCTTCCACAAGCACAGTAAATGGGAAAATAGTAGGAATTTGAGAGAGATAAAGGATAGAGGAAAGAAGGAACCATGCAGAAGGAATAAAGGGAGAAGGAAAGAGAGAGAGAATTGTAGGAGGAAGAAAGGGACGGGTAGAAGGAAAGGGAGGGAGGAAGAGGGGAGAGAAGGAACATTTCTTATGTTCCTTGCCAGTTTCAACATATATGAAAGGCTAGCCTAATGCAGGGGTTTCCAACCCCTTGGTCACGGCCGCTGGGCTGTGCCCCTTTTGGAACCGGGCTATGTAAGCAGCAAGGGAGCATACATGTGCACACAGCTCCACTCACAAATGGTGGGTGCTTGCTCCTGCACATGAGTAGTGGATGCTCCACCTGCAAGACCAGCAGGAGTGGCAGGTGCTTGTACAAATGGAGCTGTGCGCACATGCCTGCCAAACAGAACTATCCCCTGCAACAGATGGCCAAGCCAGAAAGATTGGGGATCGCTGATCTAATGGATCAACTGTTGTCCACTATATTTATAAATATTGCCTTAAACTTATGTTTATTTAGGTTGAAATTATTAACAACACAATAGATATTACACAGGCATCCTCTGAAAACTATGTTCTCAATTTACTTCCAAAAGCTGTCTGTTTTCTTCTAGAATGCAAAAATCATAGAAATTGATCACTTAATAATTTCTTCATCAGGAGGCAAATTAAACTTTGTAATAATTATTTAGGGTATGAGGCTATGAATTTTAAATGTTATCGAGTATATAAATTGATACTTTAATTG
The DNA here is from genome assembly GCA_032468135.1 of Calamaria suluensis. NCBI lineage: Eukaryota > Metazoa > Chordata > Lepidosauria > Squamata > Calamariidae > Calamaria > Calamaria suluensis. The sequence continues at coordinate 9,463 of JANHFP010418508.1, forward strand.
AACATTGAATATTGTATATATGAAAATATATACAAATTCAGTTTCCATATAGAAATTTGAAATATCTTCAAGATGTCAGTCTGATGAATAATGCAGCAATTTGGGAAGAAAAAATAGGGGAAAAACTTCCTGTTTTCAACATGCATGATCTTAAATAGATAGATAGAGCCCAGGAAGACAATCTTTGTATGAACAGAATTTACACAATGAATTTTTATTTGCTTCACCTTTCTCTTATAGTTTGTAATATCATTGAAAAGAAGAGGAAGGATAGCTTTCTTCCAGTATTTTTGGGTTAGGAACCAGGTTATTATACTGTGCACAACTCTATGCTTATTTAAAGTAAAGAGGAAATACAACTGTATGAGGAAATAATTTAGGTAGGTTTCATGGGGGAATATTAAGCAACTTTTTCAATTTTGAACAGGAACCCTACTTCCTCAAAACACATTACATTTTGTAGCATATTCTACAGATGTAGCATATTCTACAGAATACAGATTTGTAAAAAATTGTAAATAAATTCTCAAGTACCCTGAGTTGGACATGTGGATGACTAAGAAGTAGAGCAGTGGTTCCCAAAGGGGGCAGTATTGCCCCCTGGGGGGCGGTAGAATGCCTTAGGGGGGCGGTAAGAGGCAAGGAAAACAGCGCATGTCGGCCGAATCAACGGGTGTCGGAAACGCACAGCTCTTTCTTCCCCCTACTGTGGCTTTCTGTTGGATGATCCAGGGGTGAAATCTAAAACCTGTTGCCACTGGTTCTATGGCTATGGCTTGGTGGGGGGTCATGTGACTAGACGAGGCTTTGAGTGACATAGAGATGGCCACGTGCACTCAGTCACAGGACACCCAAGCCACGCCCACAGAACCAATGGGGGGTGGGGGGCACTGAGGATAAGTTTGTAGCACCAAGGGGGCAGTGGACTGAAAATGTTTGGGAACCACTGGAATAGATTACAGGTAGTCCTCGACTTATGATCACAATTGAGCCCAACATTTCCATTCCATTAGCAAGACAGTTGTTAAGTGAGGTTTGCCCCATTTTATGACCTTTCTTGCCACAGTTGTTAAGTAAACCATTGCGGTTGTTATATTAGTAACCGTTACAAATATGAGCCAGTTCCAAGCATCGGAATTTTGATTGCGTGATGATGAGAATGTTGCAACCGTTGTGTGAAAAACGGTTGTTAAGTCACTTTTTCAGGGCTATTGTAACATTGAACTAAATAAATGGCTTAAGACGAGGATTTACATTGAAAGAGGTCATGAAATGTGAATAACTAGGATTCCACTATGATAGCAATAGCACTTAAACTTATACACCACTTCACACTGCTTTACAGCCCTCTCTAAGCAGTTTACAGAGTCAGCATATTGCCCCCAACAATCTGGCTCCTCATTTTACTGACCCCAGAAGATGGAAGGCTGAGTGATTGAACCATTCAGAATTGATCTCCTGGAGTGAGCAGTGAGTTAGCCCTGCAGTAAGTATTGCATTCTAACCGCTGCACTACCATAGCTCTTTGGGACTTATTTAATTCATTGCTGCTGTGTACATCTACTTGTATTCTGCTTGCATTGCCTGGTAGAGCCAATATTTAAAACATGAACATAATGAATGGCAGACTTTCCATCATCATCCTCATCATCATCATCAGCAGCATCATCATCATCATCATCATCATCATCATCATCA
>JANHFP010418529.1:0-11156 GCA_032468135.1 Calamaria suluensis
GGACTTCCTCTGGGAGTTGAAGTCCCCAAGTCTTAAAGTTGCTAAGGTTGGAGACCCCTGCCTTAGAGGTTCACCTGAAGACACACAGGTGTGTGTGACCAAGGAAACTGGGTCAATGAAAGAGGACGGGAGGACACGCAAAACACCCACCTTCCTCTACTACGCTATTTTACAGAGGCGAAAAAGGAAGAGGGAGGGAAGGAGTTGTTTAGAAAAAGGCAGTTTATAAAAAGTAAAATATTAGAACGAGGGGGAAAAAAAGAGGCAGTAGAAGATGCAGGGGACAAAACACGCGGCAGCTATTAGAACCAAGAGTGGAAAAACAGACGAATTAAAAAATAAACAGCCAGGAAACTAACAAGCCTCCTTACGACGTCAAAACGAAGCCCAGTTCGCGCTTCTCGCTCTTTCTCACCGGAAGCGGAAATAAATAGCATCACAGCAGAGTGGAAAACGGTGGGCAGAGTGTCCCGTTGCTACTGGCCGGCTGAGCGGGGGAAAAAAAAGCGCCTCCGCCTGCATGGCGGGGGAATTGCTGTCGTATCTCGAGTCGTCCCTGTTTGAGAGTACGCAAGCTGCTGTAGATAAAAGTGGTTTCTCTTCAGCTGCGCCTTTAAAGATGCGCGTTGGAGGAAGAATGGAGTCAGTGGTTGTTATCGTGGTAGGATTTCTGATGGGGTGAAAATGTATGTATGCACCTCCATGTGAATTCAGTTTACTACTTTTTACTACTACAGTTTACTACAAACTTAAAGTCAACCGCTCCAAACTTGAGCACACTTTCTTTTTAACTTTAAAATGGTCTTAACCTTGATATCACTGCAATATGAAAATATAATGACTTTTCCTCAAACTACTCAGTGAAGAGTAAAAGATGCAATTTTATGGTGTCGTGCCATTAATGATGCAGTGAAAAGATATACCCACTCTAATGCAGTGATATTCTCCATTATTTCAGTTTCCATTCCGTGCTATATAATTATCAACTTCAAAGAATGGAAAATTACAATAACTCAGAAAAAAATATATTATTTCAAAATGCAGTTATTTAGAACTAGACTAGGAAAATAATAATATTAATATAGCCTTTTTTTATAAGGATCGATAGTGGGAAAATTCCCAATTCCTTCAAGATTTGATTGGCTGATTATGTGTTGTCAAATTAGTGTTGACTCTTAGTGACCACAGATATAGATTTTTTTCCAATCTATCAATTGGAGAATTTGGTCCTTCAGATTTTCCAATGGTGCACTTACCATCACTAAAATCATCCACCATATTGTTAATCAGCCTCTTGTTCCCTTTCCATTTCCCAAAGCTGGCTGAGGAATTCTGAAAGTTGAATCCACAAGCCTTAAAGTTGTCAAGTTTGGACACCCCTGATTTAAATGTAAAGAGAGCCTCTGGGGATCACATCAGAGCCGTGCATCCAAGGCTTTAATTCCCCTTCATTTTAAACTAATGTAGAGAGCCTCCCAGGATTGCATCAGTCAACAGGAGGCTTTTTGCTCCCCTTCATTTTAAAAGCATGTGTTCTACCTAATCCAGCAAATACTTGCTTTTAAAATGAAGGGAGGGGATGTTCCCGGGATTGTGCTGACTGCTGCAATCATGGGAGGTTCTCTGCATTGATTTAAAGGCATGTGTTTCTACCTAATCCATCAAACACTTTGGGGAAAAAATGGATAGAGTTTCCTGAGAAAGGAAGGAGAGAAAGAGAAAGAGAAGGAAAGGGATGAAAGAGAGGGAAGGGAGAAAAAGAAAGAAAGGAAGGAAGGAAGAAAGAAAGAAAGAAAGAAAGAAAGAAAGAAAGAAAGAAAGAAAGAAAGAAAGAAAGAAAGAAAGAAAGAAAGAGAAGGAGGGGAAAAAGGAGAGGAAGGAAGGACCACGAACCTGGCATTGCTAGACACAGCTTCAGAAGATAAAAGTGCATAGCAATCCAGGGCTGGAAGGTACCTGGAGGTCACATAGTCCAACCCCCTGCTCCACCAGGACAAGTAAGTTTCTGTCTTTTGACACACACACCATTAACATAGCCACATCCACCCAATTACATGTCCCATCAAACCACACCCACCAAGCCATGGCCCCAGAACTGGTAGCAATCATCCCTGCCCGTCCCCTAATCATATTGCTCTTCTCTGCACTTTTTTCTAGACTCTCCACATCTTTTATACATCGTGGTGACCAAAACTGAATGTAGTATTCCAAGTGTGGCCTTAACCAAGGCATTAATAAAGTGGCATTAACACTTCACGTCATCTTGATTCTATCCCTTTGTTTAGGCAGCCTAGGACTGTAACTGTGTTGGCTTTTTTGGCAGCTGCTGCACACTGCTGGATCATATCTAAATGAATGTCCACTAGAACTCCGAGATCCCTCGATCCCTCTCAGTCCCCACTATTGAGCAAGGTACCGCAAATAAAGTACCTGTGCAGTAAGATGACAAAGAGATGAGATGAGAAAAAGAGGCAGGTGGGAAAGAGAGAGGGAGGGAGAGATGAGAGCGAGAGGGAGCCTGCATAAAATTATAATATATACAGGTAGTCCTCGAATTACGACCAGAACTGAGCCCAACATTTTGTTTGCTGAGTGAGACATTTATGACCCCATGTTATGACATTTGTTGCCACCGTTAAGGGAATCACTGCACTGCACCGTTAAGGGAATCACTGCACTTCACGGTGACGTGAATCGGGCTTCCCACAGTGATTTTGTTTGTCAGAAGGTTGCAAAAGGGGAGCACGTAACTCCTTCGACACTGCGACCGTCATAAATGTGAGTCAGTTGCCAAACGTCCGAATTTTGATCGTACTACCACGGAGATACTGCCAATGGGCATAAGGATTGTTGTGATTTATTTGTAGTGTTGGAATTTTTTTCTGCCTCATGGTTTCTTTTTCTATCCAAGATTTCTCTCACAATCACCACTATTGAGCAAGGTACATATACTGTACCTGTGAGTAAGATGAGAAAGAGATGAGGTGAGGTGAGAAAAAGAGAAAGAGGGAGATGAGAAATAGAGGGAGGGAGGGAGGAACAAAGAAAGACGAGAGATGAGAGGAAAGATGAGAGGGAGAAATGAGAAACGGTGAAAGATGAGGGAAAAAGGAGAGACCTGTTTAAGTGAACCTTGTGGGTCATTAAGTGAACACTTATGGGTTGTTAAACAAGTCCATTTTACCCAAGGGGCATTTTTAACCAAAAACCAGGAGGAATTGTTGGAAACTGGCAAAAAAAGAAAGGAAAACCTCAGTCACATGACTGTGTGGGATATTGTAACTGGTCATAAGTGTGTGTGTGTGTGTGTGTGTGTGTGTGTGTGTGTGTGCATGGCTGTCAAAACTCCAAAAACAGGTCAAGTAGGTCTGGGGAGATCAGTCATAAATTAGAACAGTTGCTAAGCAACCAGCCATTAAGTGAGGACCACTTATATTTGGTTTGCCTTAAGGGTTCAACGCTGTATGGAATCTGGTTTCGTTTGACCCTTTGGGGGATTGTAAAAGGTCCATATGGGAGAATCCTTATAAGGGAAAGTAGAATTGTAACCAACTAGCCACACCCAGCCAGTCACATGACTGTCAGCCACTCCCACCCAGTCACATGATAGCGAACACACACACACACACAGAGTCACATGACCATCAGGCCACTCCCAGCAAATGAGCGCCACCCCTGCCCCCGGTCAGTGGTGTCCCACTTTACCAATGCCAAAATCTGGTCACCTTCAGCAAAAGGAGAGTGGTGACATTTCCTATTTTATTGGGAAGATTTGCTTATTCATGCCTCAGAGACTTCTTGCCAAGAATTAATTTATAATTTGGGAGTGGAAGCTTAATTAAAATTAATTGTTAGTTTGGGAGTGGAAGCTCTCAGCCTGGCAATTATCCAAGGACTGATAAGGCCTGTTATTTCAATTAACTCTTGGAAGGATTATTACCTGGATTTTTCTGGGTGAATGCCATGAATTCACAGTAGTTGAAGAAAAAGGGTTTTTTCAGGAGAAGGAGCCTGCTTCTTGGTTCTGCTAAGGCTGGGTTGGAACACAAACTAATACCGTGCCATAATTCTTGTTATGTAGAGAAAACAAATGTTTTCCCAAAATAATCTGTTTATTGCCACCACCCATTCTGTGCCAGGATTAGAACTGGCTCGGCAGGTCAATTAAGCAATTCCTGGAAACACACTAGTGCTCCCCAGATATACATACCTTTTTCTGACTTGTTTTCCTTCACTTGAAAGGGAGGTCTATCCTGAGCATCTCAGGAAAGACTGATTGGGAATTTCCTCTGCTCAGCTGTCCTGTGGGTAAGACTTCATCCACTAAACTCAGCACTTCAAGTCTGTGATGTAGTATCTGTAAGAGGCTACTAACCTCAGATTGTCTATCCAGATTTGTACAGTTACTGCAGCTTTGCCAAAGTCATTAGAGAAAGAATCTACAATTAGACAATAGTAATCAAGGAGAAAGTAGATGAGAAAAAGCAGGGGGCAATTAAGGCTATTCTTTCTACCTAACATAATTTCTAGAATTTCCTTGTCTTGATTTTTCTAGATCGGTTAATATCTAAACTGAACAATAATTCTGATCTTTAGATTTTCTAAATAATAATATTTTAAGTTTATTTTGATATATTAAGCCTTGGGTACAGCATCTTTTAAATTCTTCTTTAGAGCTTAAAGTTCTATTTTTAAACATTTGTTCTGAAACTAGGGGTTTAGTTTAATGCTATTTTCAACTTCTCCCCATCTTTCTGTCTCTAAACATAGATATTAGCATATAAGCATTTTCTTTTTTAAAATAATTCTTATTCAGTATATAACACAAGGGTGCTTCCACGTGTTTCCAATTTTGTGCAATTACCAATCTAATAGCTGTTAGAATATGTATCATGATGTATATATTTTGTTTATCTATTTTGCCTTCAAGAATTCCAAGCAGAAACATTTCAAGTTTTTTTTAAATTTTTTGTCCAATGATTTCCTTCATCCATTTCCTCATTTGATTCCAAAAGACATCGATAATTGGACAGGTCCACCACAAATGATAATAAGTGGCCTTGTCCGACCCACACCTCCAACATTTTGGTGACCTGTTCTTAAACATTTTAGCCAATCTCGCCGGTGGCAAATGCCACCTATAAAATATTTTATACAGATTCTCTTTATAGGCAGCTGACATTGTAAGTCTGTAGTTTAGATCACATAACCTATCCCAATCACGTAATTTAATGCTATAACCAAAGTTTTTTGACCAACTGATCATATTAGTTTTAACTACTTCTTCCTCCGTTTTTAAATAAAGTAATAATTTATATATTTTAGATATCATTTTCTTTTCTGGTCCTAAAATTATTTTGTCTAATTCTAATTTTTCCTTTTCTATATCATATTGTTTCTTATCTTTCTTATCTTTATTTTTTATTTGTGCATATAGCCACCAATCCGTTAACATTTCTTGTTGTCTCATCTGTTGTTGGGATTTTAATTTTCCTTTGTGGTCTGATAGTTCTGAATAATTCCAATTTTTTTCATGGTTTAATAGGTTGGGATAGGCTATGGCCTCTGTTGGTGATATCCAGATTGGAACTTTAATGTAATATTTCTTGCTTATTTCTTTCCATACATAAATTAAAACATTTCTGATCTGGTGCCTCTGAAAACTTTTATGTAATTTGTTTTTACCCTCCCATAAATATTAATGCCACCCCTCCTGAAGATCAAAGCCTTCTAGTATTAATATTCTTTTATTTGTTAATTGAATCCAATCTTTTACCCATGTCATTGCTGCCGCTTGGTAATAAGTTTCCCAATGTGGCAGCCCAAAGCCCCCTCTGGATCTTACATCTTGCTTTGCAATATGTTATATTCTAGGTTTTTTCCCCTTCCAAATGAATTTCCCTATCCTCTTATTTAAATTTTCAAAAAAGAGTGTTCCTAATTTTATAGGTATAGTCTGGAATACGTAAAGTAGTTTAGGTACCATCATTTTTACCGCAGCAACCCTCCCTATTAATGACAGCTGTAGTCTCATCCATTTTTCTAAATCTTTTTCTATCTGGCTCACCAATATTTCATAATTATCTTTTTTAATAGTGGCACATCTCACGGTGAGCCAGATACCTAAATATTTTACTTTCTTGACTACTTGTAATTCCAATTGTTTTTCCAAATCATAATTTTGTCACACAGTACAGTTTTTGGTTAATAGTTTTGTTTTCTCTTTGTTCAGCTTAAAACCTGCCATCTTCCCAAATTGTTCTAATTCCTTCAGTAGGGTATTACCACAATTCAGAGGGTCTTCTATAATAAACACCAGATCATCAGCAAATGCTTGAATCTTGTATTCCTCTCTCTTGATTTTTAATCCTTTCAGATTTGTATTTCCTCTGACTCTAATGCCAATGTAAACAGCAGGGGCAACAGCGGGCAGCTGTGAGAAAAAGCAGGGAGCAATTAAGGCTATTCTTTCTACCGAACATAATTTCTAGAATTTCCCTGTCTCTTGATTTGTGTAGATTGGTTAATATCTAAACTGAACAATAATTCTGATCTGTAGATTTTCTACAATATATTACAATATATTTATTGCAATAATAATATTTTAAGTTTATTTTGATATATTAAGCCTAGGGTACAGCATCTTTTAAATTCCTCTTTAGAGCTTAAAGTTCTATTTTTAAACATTTGTTTTGAAACTAGGTGTTTAGTTTCATGCTATTTTCAACTTCTCCCCATCTTTCTCTCTCTAAACATAGATGTTAGCATATTAGCATTTTCTAATTCTCTGAAATTCACTTCCTATATCTTTCTTAGAGAAATGTATTCTCTATGTCCACAATTTCCATATTCTAAAAGATGTTGCTCCTTAGCTGTAAACACACTCTTAATTCCTACATATATTCCTGAGACAAAAAAAACAGTTATCTTTATGTGTTTTCCCTTTTCTCATCATTACCCATTTTCTTAAATAGTTCAAATGGAAATTCTCTAAACAGTTTTGACACTATTTTGCCAAGTCTGATATACAGAACCAGGGACAGACACCCTGAAGGAAGGAAGGAAGGAAGAAAAGAAAAGGAAAAAGAAAAGGAAAAAAGCCAACCTCCTGTGTTCTCAAGAGAAATAAGATCTTGCAGATATGGAGTTTATAGATGGAGGGCATTAAAGATGAGAAGCAGTAGTTTAACTTGAACATATATAAAAGAAGGCTTCAGATGCTTGGCTGGAAAAGAAGATGACTTAACAAATTCCTTTCTGGATTTCCCTTTCTTTCACTGTGTTTGCTTTGTTTGTGGGGATGGCTTCATATTCTCTCTGGATTGTGTTTGTTGCTTGACATTCAGCTTGAAAACATACAGTGGTGGGTTCTAATTTCTTTTACTACTGGTTCTGTGGGCATGGCTTATTTTATGGGTGTGGCTTGGTGGTCACATGACTATGGGCGTGGCTTGGTAGTCACATGACAGTGGGAGTGTCTTGGTGATCACATGACTGCGAGCATAGCCAACTTGACATCACTTATGTCAAGGATTATGGTTAGGGCAGAAGTGAAATCCAAAATCCTGCAAAATCTCCATTCCCTCCCCACTCCAGTAAAAGGATCCTACAAAAACTTTATTCCCACCCCACTCCAGAGAAAGGATCCTGCAAAAGCTTTATATCCATCCCACTTCAGGGAAAGTGTTGCATTGTGAGTTATAGGACGAGAGAACATCAAGTAACAAACTGCATAAGTTTATTGGTCAAGACATAACTGCAACTCATAGCTATGGCAGCTCCCTTTTAAATAGGAGCTTCCCAGGATATTAACCAATCAGTGCACACTATTTCCCTGCTCAATTGTAACAACTTAATTAGTTCCAATTTAGTCACATTCTAACATTTAATACCAATTAGGTCATTTCCTAACACTTAACATCAATTTAGTCATTTCCTAAAACTTAACAGAAAGGATCCTGCAAAAGCTTTCTTTCCACCCCACTCCAGGAAAAGGATCCTGCAAAAACTTTATTTCCACCCCACTCCAGGAAAGGATCCTGCAAAAGCTTTATTCCCACCCCACTCCAGGGAAAGGATCCTGCAAAATGTCCATTCCACCATACTCTGAGGCCAGCCAGAGGTGGCATTTACTAGCTATCAGAACCTGCTGGATTTGAGTCCTGTTTTACAGACATATTTGGACCCTTTAATACTGGATTTCTCAAACTCAGTTACTTTAAAATATATGGACTCCAACTCCCAGACTTCCCCAGTCCTTGGGGAAAATTGGGAGTTGAAGTCCCTACATTTTAAAAGTGGACCACGTTAAGGAACACTGCCTTGGAAAAAGAATCCAAGATGCAAAAGAGATGTTTTCTTCTGTCTCTGAAGAATTTCCCCAAAGATTGCACTGCATATCTGGAAGGGAGTTTTGGAAGAGCCTATAGGAGATCTGGAGCAAACGGGACATTTGGGGAAAAATTCTTACTGGACAAGGAAAGCTAATCAAGTCCCACAGAAGTGGGTAAATGGAGGGAAACGCTAACTGAAATAAATCCTGCAGGCCAGAGCTACAGGAGGCTGCTGAGAAACGACTTCATTGGCTTCTATCGGAAGAAACAGTGTCTTCCAATCCACCCCGTTTCTAACTTTGGGGGGGGGGGATCACCAGGAGCTAAACAATTGCACCAGAAATGGTCAAGGTGCAGGCTTTTAACAAACAGCAGGTAAATACTAGAGGGAGAGTTATAGTAAAAAAAATGTTTTTAGAAGGTAAAAAAAAGGCTCAGAGATTGTGTGATCGTCTGGGCTTTTTCAACCCTTTAAAAGCATTTTTTTACTACCTATTCTAGTAAATAAATAGTAAAAATGCTTTTAAAAGGTTAAAAAAATGCTCAAAGATAGTGTAGCTCAGTTATGATCGTCTGAGCCTTTTTTATTTTTTAAAAGCAATTTTTTTACCGGAGCCTTTACAGAGCAGGCTTTGGGGGCAGGGGAGAGGACAGAGAGGGGAAGGGCTGGCAGCAACTTACTGTGCAGCACCCGGAACCTCTACACATCATGGAGGGCATGGGAGGCATCTGAAAGCCCCATCCCTCTCAGCTGGTCAGTGCTGTGCTGGGGAGGCTGTTAAAAGTGCTGGAGCCTTCCTGCCTACTCTCTGCTCAGGTTTGCTGTGCGCTCTGCGCAGCAGGGATCAAGCTGGGTTTTATTTTATTTTTTAAAAGGCAAGGGGCTGGCAGGAGGGAACTGGTTTGGTGACATCATCCAGTCAGCACCACCAGATTGCACAAACCGGTCCGAACCGGGGTCAACCCACCACTATTTCCATATGTTATCCTGGGACATCTTATGGACACTTATATTTTGCCTTTTTTACACCTAGGAATACCAAGTATTTTAGCTGAAGGAAGTTTCTTTTGGTCAACAAGCCAAGCCAAGAGCAATGAGTTCACTAGAAGAAACTGAAAATATTCAAACATTGTTTAGTTACCAGCATTCATTTATAGCTTTCAAGGTAAGGTGGGTTAATACTTCCAAATATGAACTCTCAACTTTGAAACAACAAAAGACCTTCCATTTCTCAGCTTCTTAATGGTTTTAAAATAATAGAAACACCAAAGTTTAATCTCCCAGCCAAGTTGCAGTACTGAAACAGATTCCGAGAAAGATAAGGGACACCAGGAAGAAATATCAGTTTTTGACTAAGAAACTGTTTGGCAAAGTATTATTTTCAGATGGTTGATGCCAGAGGGTGCATTAGTATTCTGGGAAGAAAAAATGATACAATTTAAACAATTATGAAGAAGTAGAAGCTTTCTACACTAAGCTGACCAGATTTTAGCACTGGTACAGCGGGATACCATGGGGGGGATGCAGCTGTGGGACTGAGAATTGGGACGGGTGCACCTGGTGGCACTGGCCGACAAGCTGCACAAACTGCATGACCTGCAGGCGCTTCTTCAATCTTCATTCTTTCAAACAATCGGGACTTTTTAGGAACACAGGACAAATTCTTAAAAAGTCAGACTGTCCTGCCAAAAGTGGGATGTGTGGTCACCTAATTCTACACTGAAAATAAAAACTTCCTAGAAAGTGAAGAGCTGGGGCCTAGGGGGATGGAAGGTGGGGCAAGACCAAAAGAGAGAGGGAGGGAGGAGGTCCCACAGCCAGGACCCGGAGAGATGGGGGGAGGGGGTAATCGCCCAGGAGATTAAGGTCAGAAGATAAGTAATGATGCATGCTTAATGTGCTCGATAGAACATGAAAATGGTAAATAGAAAACTGGAGATCTAAGTAATGATTTGAAATAATAGATATTAAAATGCTGGAACAGATAATATTTTGCTGTTAGTCAACTGTATAAAATAAATGTAAGTGTATTAATTTTAAAATCATTAACCTATGATGTACCTTTTAACCTCGAGAAACAAGTTGTTATGTAACCAAATTGATTTCAAACCTTTCCTCTTCCTTATCTTTTTCCCTACCCAAAAAAATACCAATAAAAACTTTTTTGGAAAAATAAATAAATAAATCTCCCAGCCAATTTACTAAATAATCTAGTGACTGAATACTTTCCTGCATGTTTTAACACTAATGTGGCAAAAATGTATATTCGTCCTATATCTAATATTGCACCTAAGTCTTGTAATTTCCTTTTATATGATAAATTATGGTTGAATTTCTTTAAAGAAATTCTGAACACTAATTAGTGTATTTATTAATGTATTGTTTTAATTAGTATTCATAAAGCATTAAACAGTTTTTAACTCTGCAAATTACTGTGGCAGTAAGAAAGGGGCAGAATCATATTTTTTTTCTGCCATAAGCTTTGCTTCCCCAATGAAACATGTCATATGTAGGATCTTTTACTTCCCCTCAGCCATGTAGGAACAGATATTATTTCCTTCACTTTATTCCCCTCTTGGATATCTCCAATAATATCATAGAGCATGTGGTATCCAACCTTGGCAACTATAAGACTTGTAGACTTCAACTACCAGAGTTCCTCAGTCAGCCAGCCCTCTGTGAAAATATTTAAATGCAGGTTTAGCTGGTCCATGGTTTCTTCCACGCACCTCAAAATAATAATAATGTGACATGTTACTGTTTTGGAAGGGAGGGGGATCAAGAATTTATACACCTGAAAAGGTTGAGACCTTTTTGAAGAA
>JANHFP010418534.1:0-11155 GCA_032468135.1 Calamaria suluensis
GGAAACTGACGTGCCACCACTGTCTCAACAACCTTCGCCATAAACGGAAGGTTGGAGACAGGCCTATAGCTCTCCAGGAGGGTGGGGTCTAAGCCCGGCTTCTTCACAAGAGGGCGCACCACCGCCTTTTTCAAGGCAGTGGGGAGCACACCCTCTCGCAAAGAAGCGATAGTAACCCTCCGGAGCCAGTCCCGCGCCCCCTCCCCGGAGGATAGAACCAACCAGGAGGGGCACGGGTCCAATAGGCATGTGGTGGCATTCAGAGACCCCAGCACTCTGTCGAAATCCTCGGCATCCACAGGATCGAACTCAACCCAATTGTTACCACCAAGACACGCGACGGTCATCTCCCCCGGGACCTCATTTTTGGGGGGCAACTCATCCTGAATCCGATTGATTTTGTCTTGCAGGAACCGGGAAAATTCCTCCGCTCTTCCCTGTAAGGCATCGTCACCAGCTCTCCCATCCAAGAGAGACCTGGTGACCCAGGTAGTTATGGGTTTTCTTGGCTCAAGGAGCCCTGCTTATAACCACTTATTCCTTGACCAAGAGTTGCTTTGATTATTGTAGTTCGCTCTACATGGGGCTGCCATTGAAAGGCTACAATTGCTAGTAGTTCATTTACTCATATAGCACATCTATTTTGAGAACTGCACTCCCTAGTGCAATTCATGATGATGATTATAACCTTTAAAGCCCTTTATGGCCCAGGATCTTAGTATCTTCAGTGCCCCATCAAAGAAGCTGGGTGATTTTAGAGTTCATAACATTTATTTGCCTTCCATCTTTTATCAAATGACTCTGGGCTGCTTAGAACATAGAAACATTGAAAAAACACTAAAGTTCTGTCTAAGAAAGCATTGTATTGGAGATGTAATAAGGATAATGCTTTTTTAAAGCACATGTTTTTACAATGTCCTATTTTGGGAAAATAGTAATTATAAAAATGTGTGTGCAACAAGTGCTAAAAATTTCATTCTCTTGAATTACATTACCTACATGGAATTTGACAACTGAATAATGTAAATGGATACTCCTTGCCCTTGACTGATACTGTAGCACTGGAAAGATAAATCATATGGTCCATTCACTGAATGAAGACTTGTTTACACAGATTCAACAGATTGCCTCTAGATGTAGACTTTGTATGAACAAATGTGAAATATGGAACACATTTATACTGTATGTTAAAGATGAATGATAAATATACAAATGTGTTAGAAAAAGATATATATGTACTTTAGTAATATTTAGATATGTCTATACCAAATTATAGCATGCAATAAATATACTTCGCATTTTCTTTTTTTCTTTTAAAAGTTTTTTTAAAATTTGTATTTGCATTATGTTCCTTTTTGTTTTATTTTTAAACGCAATTAAAAAAAATGGTTGACATTCCTGCCAAAGAGCCCATCCATCTTCCTTCCAGCAGAAACGCGTTGTTTTTGTTTTTTGAAAAAAAAAAAGATTTTGTTGTTATCGTTCTGCGGGCTCGAATGGGAACCGCGTGCGTCTGTTTTTGATTTTTTAGTTAGAGCCGCTAAGTAAAATAATAACAATAATAAAACAATTTTTTTTTGTCAGTCCTGCCAGACCGCCCACAACGATTTGTACGGTGGCTGGGGATGATGGGTGTTGCAGCCGGACACATCTGGAGGCCCCATGCTGGGGAAGGCGTATCTCCCCCCCCCCCAAAAAAAAAGACGGCGTGGGAGCGTCTCTGTGCCCGTGTGGAGAATCAACCAGTACCAGACCCTTCCCCCATTTCCCCCCGGGGGGATCGCAGCGGGCGGAGGGAAGAGGAAACCGCTTTCATCGAAGGTGCCTGGCTACGCCCCGCCAGTTTCTTTTGGCTGGCTGGCGCCCCGGCATTTGAACGCGAGGAACGCGGCAGGAGCTCGAATTTCCTAGCTAGGCGGGCAGCGCATCAACTTCTGATCGTATAAACGCACCCCCCCCCCCTTTAACCCAAGTTTAGAAAGGCGCTCCGCGTCTCCCTTCGCAACCCCGCATCTCCTCGTCCAGCCGCCGCCTGCAAAACCATGGCCGACTACGACTTCAACTTCACGACTTCGTAAGTGGACGTTGCGACCGAGGCAGATCTGGAGTTGGGGTGTTGGTGAATCCAGAAAGTTGGATCGGTTGTCCGTTAGTGGGAGAAGCCGGGGCTGAAGAGTTGCAGGCGCGAATTTTGCAGCCCGCCCTTTCCAATCTGCTTTTTTGGGGAGGTGGACTAACCGCGGCCCGGAAAGGGAAGTTGGGGTTCGGGGTTGGCTTCACTCTGCTGTCGGGTTCGGAGTTGAGGGGGGCGGGGGCGGCGGCAGCGCTTTAGGGCCACTTGTGCAGCGGAAGCAAGAAACGTCTCATCCCCTCCCGGTTAAAGAATGAAATTGGGGGAGGGGGGAGAGAAGCGAGGGGGAAAAAACACAGCCTCCTCCCAAATTTCCAAAATATTTGGAGTTGAGATCCGACTAAGCGGTCCGTGCGCCATTACGAAATCAAAGCGGACGGGAGGATCCTGTTGCTTCTCTCTCGTGTGTGTCTCTGCCTCTCTCTCTCTCCCCCCCCCTTTTTTTTCCTTTGCAATTGAAACAATTTAGGGGAGGGAGAGAGGCTTCTAACTCTTTCCTAGGTTTCTCCCTAATGAAGGGAACAGCCCCCCCCCAGGAAAGCTGGACAAGAGCTGTGAGAGAGAGATTTGGAGTAACATAACAAAATGCACCACTCTAGTGTGATAATGGATGTGCTTCTCCTGTCTATTTGAAGTCAGGCCAGGTCTTTTGACTATCTTCCAGGAAAATCCTAGGGTTGGGCCTTGGCCCAGGGATATGCTCTGGCACACCTGTTTTTTTCCTTGTCTCTTGACTGCCTTAATTCCATTCTTAGCCTATAATGAGGCAGGCTTAAAATTCAGCTCTACCAGGGTTAAAACAGTGTCTCCCCCATAGTCTGTCTCTAGATACAATCCAAGGGATCCTCAAGCTGTTTAAAAACCTAAAACAGAAGATTTAGAAAAGACTATTTTTTAGAAGAAAGAGTTTGAAAAACAAGTTACCCAAGGATAATTGAAAGATAATAGGGTATGTATCTCACCAAACTCATTGAAGACCAGGAAAAGTATGATGTGAAAGAAGGGTACAGGTGGTAGTTCTGGAATTATGACCATAATTGAGCTGAACATTTATGTTCCTAAGTGAAACATTTAAGTGAGTTTTACAACTTTTCTTGCAACAGCCTGTTAAGTGAATCACTTCAGATGTTAAGTTTTGTAAGTGAATCTGCCTTCCCCATTGACTTTGCTTGTCAGAAGGTTGCAGAAGCTGATCACATGACCCCAGACAATGCAACACCCGTTCATAAGTATGAACCAATTGCCAATCATCTAAATTTTGAACAGGTGGCCATGGGGATGCTGCAATGGTCACAAGTGTGAAAAATGGTCGTAAACCATCTTGGAATGCCATCTTGGAAAAGTCAATTCCTATTCTAAAATGATGGCCTCAAATAGGGAAGGACCAATTAGTTCAAGCTGTAATGAAAATGGATCACTTGGTTGATTTGATTGTGCTGTTGCCAGCATAGGTGGATGAGTAAGGATTTCATTATGGGTTTTTATTATGCAATATATTTTTAAAAATTTTTTGTGAACCTCCTAGGGTCCCCTGTTGTGAGTTGGATGGCTACATAAATTTTCTTAATAAAATAAAATAGACATATTTTATGCAGCTGTACACACATACATGAACAACCTCTCACATGTAACTGAATATATAGAAAACATCTTTGGTGGAAGAAATGGGTAACTGCCAAAATGCCTCTTTTCTCCTTGAGAATCAAATTAAAAAGCCTTCTGGTATTATTAGCATTGCCAGTGCAAATGAAAACTGTTATGTTGGAGTGGAGTGAATATGTTTAGTTGATGTTCAGGTAGGACTAGGGAAATTTGAGAGGCCCGGAAACAAGTCATGACTCCTTCAGCTGTATTGCCAAATTCTAATGTATATGTTTGAATTAAATGCGTGAACCAATCCCTGTTTGTTTTGCACTGAGAAGTAACTCTGTGCCACTCTTAGTCATAGATCCCCTCCAATGCAAATCATCTCCTTTTGATTGCTCTGCCATTGCATCTTGCTGAAAGATTCATTGTCATAAACTCTGGTGTAACAAACTTAATTAGCAACAGAAATTCCCAATTATGGTAATAAGTCAAGGACTATTTGTAGCTTCTCATCATCTCTAAATATAAATATAAGGGAATCCAGATTCAACACATTTTCTCTTTTAACCCTGAAATAAGTTTTTTGTTCATTTTTATAGCCATAGGTCTTTCAAAATTTTAACAGATTTAAAATTTAAAACAACATATTTAGTATATCCAATAAATAACTTTTGTCCTTTTGTTTACCCCTTATAGAAGATCATTCCATACCTTAGCAAAATCCTTTGTATAATCCATTTCCTGATAGTTGTGGACCACCTTTAGGGAATGAATCAATTCCATTTGTATGTCTATATTTTTTCCCAGACATCATGGTCAAATCCCCAAATCCACAGTTAAATTCAAAGTAATTTCAAAATTATTAGCTGCAGCTTCTTTTTGATCTGTAACTTTATTGCAACATGCTCTGTCCATTTTATTGAGATTATATAGTTTTGTTTTTTGTTTACAACAGATTGGCCAAAATATATAATCATTTATATAATTCTGCTCCATTCTTTATCCTGTAGCTCCCTCTAGTGTACCAGGTCCAGGTGCCCTATCATAAAAATCCCAAAACAGACATTTTCTAATTTCTGAGGAAATTATTTCTAATTAAATCAAAGCTGTAAAAGAAGTCCTCGACTTACAACAGTTCCTTTAATGACCATTCAGAGTTACAACGGCACTGAAAAAAGTGACTTATGACCATTTTTCAAAGTAACGACCATTGCAGCATTCCCATGGGCAGGAAAATCAGAATTCAGATGCTTGGCAACTGAATAATAATTAAGGTGATTGCAGTGCCCTGGGGTCATGTGATCACCTTTTGCAACCTTCTGACAAGCAAAGCCAATGAGGAAGGCAGATTCATTTAACAATTGTGTTAGTAACTTAACAAATGCAGTGATTTACCTAACAACTATGACAAGAAAGGTCATAAAATGGGGCAAACTTAGCATAACTGTTTCATTTATGAAATCTATAATCTTCTGGCAGGCCGGCCTGGGGTGACCATGAGGGGATTTTTAAATTTGATTTAATTTTAAAGATTTTAAATTTTGAATTTGGAAACTGGTTGTCTGTTGTAAACTGCCCCGAGTCTGCGGAGATGGGGCGGTATAGAAATCAGACAAATAAATAAAATAAATAAATATATTCTGAGTATCACCAGGGGTGAAATCCAGCAGGTTCTGAAGAACCGGTAGTGGAAATTTTGAGTAATTTGGAGGAAAAATATATTGTAAAAATATATTGTTGTGTTGATGTACTAAATAAAATAAAACTTTTCAAATATAAAAAAGAAAAGGGAATTCCTAGTACATAAGTATTTTTATTTGAAGCTCATTCCTAAATCAACTAACATTCCCAAGATAATTTTTTCTGATCTTCAGAAGTGGTTCTTAAAATATTCTACCCAGCTTTATTCCTTCTCCTACCTGCTTTTCCTCCCTCTGCACATTCTGTAGATCTATTTGCCTCTTCACACTGCTCAGACAATGTGTGTTCCAGTGGTCTCAATTCTGCTCATTCAAAGCCAGATCAAAGCTTTCCCTTTTTACTTGGAACTGGAGCAAGTCCATTTTGCATTTTGGCTAACATCTGGAACAATCCTGTTCTTAGTCAGAGATGTATTGTTTGAGGGATCTGAAATGGCAGCTTCGTAACTTTGCTAATCTTTTCTGTAATATTTTCAACTTCTTCTCCCGGAATACAAGACTGCATCCTGATCCAATGCCAAAATCATCAACATAATACATGCTACCTCTGTCAGCTTTTTAGCCATCTTAATACTGCTATCTCTGTCAGCTTTTTAGGTGTAATGACAAGCAGTTGTGATTACACCTAAAAAGCTGTAAATCAGATTGGACTGGCATGTGAAATCAGACAAAGTCAGATGTAAAGTGTCAAAATTTCAGGCCTCCTCTTCATGAGTCAGCAGTGTGCTCCAGCTGCCAAAAAAAAGCAAATGCAATCCTAGGCTGCACCAACAGAAGAATATTATCAAGATTGTATGACGTATTAGTGCCACTATAAGATCGCACTTGAAATACTGTGTCCAGTTCTGATCATGACAAAAGGATGTTGATACTGTAGAAAGAGTGCAGAGAAGAGTAACAAAGATGATTAGGAGGGCTGGAGGCTAAAAAGTATGAAGAATAGTTGCAGGAACTGGGTATGTCTAGTATCCAGAAGAAAAGAAGGGATCAACTGTTTCTCCAAAACACAAAGAAATAATAGATGGAAACTTATCACAGAGGATATAACCTAGAACTAAGAAAAGGTTTCATGACAGTGAGAACAATTAACCAGTGGAATGACTTATTTTCAGACATTGAGGATGTTCTATCACTGAAAACTTTTAAAAAGAGATTGGACAGTCGTTTGTCTAGAATGGGTATATGGTCTCCTGTATGGGCAGAGGGTGGGACCACTGTAATACTCATTACAAGGTCCCTTACAAAACTCTGTTATTCTGTATTTGGAAATGCACAGGTTTTTTTTATAATTATGTGTTGCTATCAGATCAGTATGATTCAGTCTCCCTGAAGGTAGTCAAATGTTATACTGCTTGTAAAATTAGAAAGACACTGAATGAGGATAAAAAGGGAAATATAAATTATGAATTTTTGCTGATAATTATGGGGAAAAAATTAAAGAAAGAAAATGATTAACGGAAATATTAAATAATTTTGGCAAATTAGCTGGATTTAAAATTAATTATGAACAAATGAAGATGGTCACAAAAACATGAAGATGGAATGTTTTTAAGATTGAGGGGAAAATGAAATGCTTGGGTATTGCTATGACAAATATGAATTGTGTGTTGTTTCAGAACAATTATGTTAAGTCATGGAATGAAATTAGGAAGGCTATTAAGAAGGATGAGAGAAATTACAAGTGCCATTTGTGTGCAGAATATCTGTGATGAAAATGAATGTATTATGGAGAATTGTAGTTTTGCATTGAACAGTATAGCTATTTTGGCACTGAGGCATCATTGAATGACAAAAAAGATTTTTTTAGGTTTGTATAGCAAGGGAAGAAACAAAAGGGAAAATACAAAATCCCTCCAAGATGCAAAGGAATGAGGAGGATAGAAACTGCCTGACTTGAAATTGTATTTTGCAGCCTGCTACTTGACTTGGATGAAGGTGTGGGTACTGCTGACAAATAAAAGAATTGAAGAACTAGATGAGCACAGCCAGAGGTTTGGAGGGCATGATTTTCTATGGTACAATAAAGTTAAGTTTAATGTCGTTTTTAAAAATAGCAATACTAGAAATGCCATATTGAGAAAAAATAGATATAAACCCATATTGTATATGAAAAAGCCTGCATGAGTATCAGCACAAGAGGCATTTTATAGAAAGAAATGGCAGACAAAGAGAGATAATTAATTTGCTGAGAATTGTTAAACAAAAGAAGATGAACATTTCATACACGAGTCGAGAAAAAAAATCTAGAATGTATAAAGGTACTTCAAATTTCCATTGGAAATGTGAAAAACATAGAGGATCATTTTATTATTCCTAGTGAAATTGCAAAAATGACAGAAAATTTTGGGTTCAAATTCATAGAGGGATGCAAAGAATTTTTAAAAATATTTTGAATATCCAATTGAAACCAGACTCTTATTGTTGGGGCTATAGTAATGGATAGAAAAGAGTTGTAGAATATGGCTTTTTACATATAATGACTGCTGCAAGATTATTATAAGCATAAAAATGAAAAGACACTGAAATATCCATAATGGAGGAATGGATGGTAAAGCTGACCAAAAAAAGCTGACTGGAGAAGACTGGAAGAAAATCCTGTATTAATTGATTGAACAAATCTCAGAAAAGTACAGTTATTTCAGACCAACATGTTTTTAGAGTGTTGAACAAATACAAGATATCTGGGAAATGATATTCAGAAAATGATTGGAGTCAAATTTAAATTCTCCTTATAAGCAGCATCACCACCAGATGGATTTGTAACTGGCTAACAAACCAAACAGAGGAACTAGAGATCAAATTGTCAACATACCATGGATCATGGAGAAAGCTAGGGAGTTCCAGAAAAACATTTACTTCTGCTTCATTGACTATGCTAAAGCATTTGACTGTGTGGATCACAACAAATTGTGGCAAGTTCTTAAAGAGATGGGAGTACCAGAACATCTTATTTGTCTCCTGAGAAACCTTTATGCTGGTCAAGAAGCAACAGTGAGAACTGGACATGGAACCTGTTAAGTATTGTCGGACATGACATCCACACCAATCAATTTGAACTGCCAACGACCAATCAGGAACCTCGTGGCCAGCGCAGGAAGTTTGAATGATTGTCAGGGGCTGGCGGCTAGGTCTGCTTTAGAATAAAAGGCGGCCACACCGAACCAGCCGCTGTTGTATTTTATTCTTGCACTGTTACAATAAATACTTAAAAGAACTGTGCATCTAGTCTATTCTCCAAACTCTTCACAGCAACCATCCAGTTAGAGGGCCGCACTTGTAAAATGGAGGTGGATTCCGAGTCATATTTATAACTAATGTCCCAGAGGGCCCTTCTCTCACTGATACCAGACTTCCAAATGTCCAAATTAAAGCCACAGAAGCTGATCATAAAGGACTATTAAGGGAAGTGGATCGGAGTCTGTGGCGTCGGGCAGTTCCACATGGAATATCAACAGTTCAAAGGACTCTTGCCTTTAACAATAGTGGAAAATGATCAGACTTCCCTAGTGGGCAGAGAGTGGTTCGAAACCCTCCAGATGGGGATGTTTGGAGTGGACCAAGTGAACAGCATCACCACCGACTGGGAGCAAGAACTTCTGGCCGAATTCACGGATGTTTTCAACGGTAAGCTGAGCAAATACACGGGGACCTCTATATCTTTCAACCTAGACCCCCAAGTAGCCCCCGTCAGAATAAAAGCATGCTGCATTCCATTCACAATCCGCCCTAAAATAGACAAACAGATAGACAAGCTGGTCGCCCAAGGGGTTTTAGAACCCACAGATCACGCCAAGTTGGAACCCCCATTGTAACCCCCATAAAGCTGGATGGGTCAGTGAGAATGTGCAGGGACTATAAGGCGACAGTAAATAAAGCCCTACAACAAAATGCCTATCCTGTACCGGCGCTCCAACACCTACTTCACCAGCTAGGAAGGGGCAAGATATTCACAAAGCTTGAGCTGGCCCAAGCCTACCAGCAGCTCCCAGTAGACGAAGCCACAGCTGAAGCCCAAACAATCATCACTCACCACGGGGCATTTAAATGTAAAAGGTTACAGTTCGGGATCAGCACAGCCCCAGGGATCTTCCAGAGCATAATGGAGAGATTGCTACATGGACTAAGTGGGATAATACCTTATTTTGATGATGTCCTGATTGCCGCCTAAACTCCGGGGCAGCTAAGAGACAGACTGAGGACTGTGTTGGGCCGTTTTAAAACAGCAGGGCTTAAAGTTAAAAAAGAGAAATGCACCCTAGCCACCAAGAAGGTAGAGTTCCTGGGATACAAGGTGGACAGCCGAGGTCTCCGGCCCACAGAAGGAAAACTTAGGGCCATTAGGGAAGCTCCAACACCAAAAAACAAGACAGAGCTACAACTTTCTCGGGCCTGCTTAACTTCTATAACATTTTTCTACCACAGAAGGCCACAGCAGCAGAACCACTAGACTACTTGACAAAAAGACAAGCTGGACTTGGGGACGGGCCGAAGCCACGGCTTTCAAGGGCGTCAAAGACCTACTAACATCAGACTGCATTTTAACCCAATACTCCCCAACTCTACCTCTCAGCCTCACCTGTGATGCATCTCCCTTCGGCATCGGGGCAGTACTAAGCTACAAAATGTCCAATGGATCGGAAGCCCCCATCGCATTTTATTCCAGAACTTTGGCCAAAGCCGAACAGAACTACGGACAAATTGAAAAAGAAGTTCTAGTGGCAGTGGCCAGAATCAAGCATTTCCACAAATATTTATACGGCCAGCATTTTGAATTAATTACAGACCATCAGCCATTGTTAGGGATCATCGCAGGCGATCGACAAACACCAACCATCATTTCGCCCAGAATGCTCTGAAGGGCGGAATGCCTGGCAGCTTACAATTATACTTTAAAACACTGGCCGGGGAAGAGCATCAGCCACGGAGACGCCCTCAGCCACTGCCCCCTACTGACAGAAGTGGAAGATCCTGTTCCAGAGACCACAACTCATCTCGTCGAGAGTCTCGATGGAACTCTCATCACGGCAGCAGAAGTTGCAAGAGCAACCGGGAAAGACAGACGGCTGGCAAGAATTTTGAACTGGATATTGCGCAGGTGGCCAGACAAGATAGAAGACACATGACTCCATTCAAGTGCAGACAGACCAAACTGTCAAATCTAAAAGGCTGCATATTATGGGGGGGACAGAGTTGTCATTCCACAATCCCTCCAGGAAGCCGTTCTCCAGAAAGTTCATGACGGGCATCCTGGCATCGTGAAAATGAACACACTGGCCAGAAGTTATGTATGGTGGCCAGGGCTGGATAAAGATATTGAAATGTGGGTGGCCTCGTGCACTCCCTGCCAATTGACTCGACCGGTGGCTCCGGCAGCAACAGTCCACCCGTGGGAGACCCTAACAGCCCCATGGTCCCAGATCCACATAGACTTTGCGGGACCATGCCAAGGAAAAACTTATCTAATCACGGTGGGCTTACTCCAAGTGTTTGGAAATCAACTTAATGACTTCATCAACCACAGAAGCGGTGATTAAAACTTTGAGGGGCCTTTTTGCAACACATGGCCTACTGGACATGGTTGCTTCCGATAATGGTCCACAGTTCACATTGAATCAGTTTGAGATGTTCTTAAAACAACATAAAACAATACATAAAATGGTTTCTTAATACATTTTGTTTTTAACAACTGAAATACCTATTCATATATGTTTATATTTTATACCAAATTCTTTAACAA
>JANHFP010418699.1:0-11138 GCA_032468135.1 Calamaria suluensis
TTTTTCTACTTGCATTTTTACGTGCTTTCGAAACTGCTAGGTTGGCAGAAGCTGGGACAAGTAACGGGAGATCACCCTGTTATGTGGCACTAAGGATTTGAACTGCTAAACTTCCGACCTTCCGATCGACAAGCTCAGCTTGTCTGAATGATAGAAAGGGCTTAAAGTTTTTCTAATTTAAATCTTTAGTTTCTGA
This sequence comes from Calamaria suluensis, assembly GCA_032468135.1. NCBI lineage: Eukaryota > Metazoa > Chordata > Lepidosauria > Squamata > Calamariidae > Calamaria > Calamaria suluensis. Next base: position 197 of record JANHFP010418699.1, read on the forward strand.
TTATTATTGTGCTACATTTTCTAATACTGCCTTGGAATAAAGCCTTAATCATTCATTCTGATCATTGTTTAAAAATCCAAATATATCTATAACTCTCTTGGGAGACACAGCGAAGTAAGATTATGAGAAAGAATAATTTTCCTTTATCTTGAACTAGTCAGATAGTATTTGGAATATTATGTGTTCAGTTTTGATTTCCATAACATTAGAAACAGGCTGAAGAACTAAAAAGATTGCATGGAAGCGTAACAAAATTTTGCAAGTTTTAAGCTAAAGACTATTTAAAGGCACTGCTTATATTTACGTGCTGTCAGAAGAGTTTATATTTAGTCTACTAAAGACTAACATTTTAAGAAAGACATGATAGCAGATGTCAAATACCTGAAAGGTTATGATTAGGCAGAAGGTTTGAATTAATTTTCTGTAAGTTCCAAGACTAGGAAAAGAACCAAGCTTTGGAAGCATTACAAAGACTACTCCAAAGATCAAGAATAATCTCCTGTTTGTAACAGCTGTTAAGTATTGGAACAGGTTGCCTCCTGAAGTTATAGGTGTTCCAGTACTAAAAGTTATTAAACAAGGGTGGGATAGGCATTTATCTTGGAAGTAGGAGGATTACTGCCAAGGCAAAATGTGCCTTCAAGTTCCTATTCAAGATTTTATATATTTATATCTACTGAACATAGAGGGGGTATACTTTTGACTGAACATACTGCTCCAGTGATGGGTTGCTCCTGGTTCAGACTGGTTCACATGATTCGGTAACACTGACCCAATGACATCACTGAAACAGTTCTTATCATTTGCAAGCTAAACCCTCCCACGCGCCCCTGGGGGATTTTTACAGTTTTTTCTTTTTTTTGCCAGCTAAAGCAGTGCGGCAGAGCTCATTGCCATGCCTCATGTCTCCCAAACTGTTATGAGCATATAGAGTGCAGACCAGCATGCTTTGTACACTTGGGTGCCAAATGTGCTCTACTGTACATGCGTGGAGTGCACGTGTGCTGTGCATGCTCCAATGTGCATGCGCAGAGAGCACGTTCAGTGCGCACACATGCAAACCATGCTGGTCTGCACTCTACTGCGCATGTGCTGAGCATGTAAAGCATGGTAGTAAAAACCAGTAGTAAAGGTAAGTGGAACCCACCTCTGTACTGTTCCTACCTGTGTTGTTTGCATAGGTTGTATTTAGTGCGGGGGTGGTTTTGCAATAGCTTTTGGCGGGAAGCCTGCACAAACCTCCCTGCTGAGTCCTTGGCGCCAACGGGGGAGAGTATAAATAGAGACGCGAGCGACCAATGTTTCAGTTCTGTGCTAGTTTGTATCATATTGACTTCTCATTGTAATAAAGTATCTGTTGGATGAAACTTGGACTGCTTATTGACCCATATCTATTTCACTACCTTTATGTAAATTAAAACTGGTCGCCTAATGGGACATAAAACTGAATAACTACAGTATGTATAATATGAAGAGCCACTTTAAGATTGTATTGCTTCTCCGAAAATTATTGTCTGTATATGAAAGTTTCTCTTTAATTTCATTTATAGTATTCATTATCACCTATTTTACTGGTGAATTAGTTAATGTTGTAAAAATGCTCATGTATTATATTACCAAAACTCCATTTCATAAGAAGAGTAATATAGCTTAATTCATCACTGTCACTTCAGGCAATGTTCTGTAGCAAATTTGACCAGCAAAATGAAAGGCAGTAGAGATATGAGAGAATGCAGTTAAAATTTCAAGCATTACTGAAACTGTCTTTCTTACAAGATTCTTTCCTGAATTAATGGTATGACCTTTTTGCATTGTTAGAGTCACACTTAGTCAAGCAGGTTATGCTTTCTTTAAAATCACTCACGTGTAGGTAGAAAAGTTAGGAAAAGTTTTGTCAAACATTTTTTCTATGCATAAAATAAGCACGTTACCATTATGCTTTCCTTCTTTGATTTAGCCATTTCATAATGGCCTTACAGCACTCTCTTTGAAGTAAGATTTTATTATATTAAATAGTAGTTTTATTAGAATAAAGGTATTAAATCAGGGGTGAAATCCTGCAGTTTCTGACAGGTTCTGTAGAACTGGTAGCAGAAATTTTGAGTAGTTTAGAGAACCGGAAAATACCACATCCGTTTGGCCCCAGAGTGGGGTGGGAATGGGGATTTTGCAGTATCCTTCCCCTGGAGTGGGGTGGGAATGGAGATTTTGTAGTGTTCTTCCCTTGCCACATCCACAAAACCACACCATGCCCATCAAGCTATGCCCATAGAACCGGTAGTAAAAAAAATGGATTTCACCGCTGGATTAAATTAATTGTGATGATTATTGTGGTTATTAATAGATTCAGCAAAATATTTAATATTTCTTTCTCTATTCTGCTGTCTCCAGGTACTCCATATTAACTATCAAACTTTTTTGTCTTTTTTATTGATAGTTGTTAAGTCTAGGGTGTTATGAGTTAGGTACCCATCTGTTGTAGTCCCAGACTACTTTAACTTCTTCCTTTTCTATTAGTTTCTCTATTTTATAGTCCTACCAGTTCTTACATGCAGGCAAATGGTGTTTCTTGCTGATCTTCCAATCACCATTGTTGCTAACTTCTCATGCCATTGTTTTCAGCCAATCTTGTAGCAGATAACCTGATGGTCCACTGTGTCAGGAATTCCAGTAACAGTCATACTATTTTCAAAGCTGACACACTGTTTTGTTGGCTTCTTTGCAGAGGTGTTACTTGTTATACTGTATGTTGCTGTTTTTCAATTCTGGATTTCTATGCATTTGTTCTTAAGGCTCGGTCTTGCGCAACCAGAATTAGTCCTTCTGTCTCTTTCTTCATATATCCTGCTCTTAGCCATTTCGAGTCTTGTTCTTATTTGCTTTGCCTGCTCTATTTTTAATGTACTGTGTAATACTTTTAGTAATACAAATCAAGAATTTTTAAGAACTTAGTAGCTTTTGAAAATAAACAATTCTTTCTATAAACACGTTTCTTCTAATATCAAAACAAATGGAAGTAAAGGACTACAAGTAGGACCACAATTGTGATGGGATGTGTGTTTCAGTTATTATTATTGTTTGTTACATGCAAAAAAAAATATTTTAATTTATTTGGGCTAGTCACTTTCTACTTTTTAATTTTTAATGTAGACTGCAGTTTTAATAGGTGATCCTCAATTAATAACCAGTTTTTTTATGTCCATTCAAAGTTACAATGACCAAGGAACAGGAATGGGTGATAAAGTCCCCCTGATCATTGTAAATGATCACTCCACCACCATCACCCCACTGTCACGTGACTGCTTAGACTACGGCGTTAATGCCACTACATTTGCTTAAGAATCACTAAAAAAACCATCATATATTTACTTCCAATCATGTGAGTGCCTCAACGTATGACTTTAATAAATTATGAGCCTAATTCTTGGCTCAATTATAGTTGTAAGTCGAGAACTATCTGTACATATAAAAATGGAAACAATACTTTCAATACCCAATACTTTCATTTAATAAACTTGATGTAGATACATTTTGCCCATATTTTTCTACAAAATCTTTTGCATTCTTTTTTTCCAGCATTGGAGATTTTATGTTCAGTTCTGTGTGGCATCTTATTTGCTTTCTCCCTTATTATCTATTGAACTTAGCCTGATATAATGTTCTCTTTATTTTTCTGTGCAGCGTTTCTGATGTCTACTAATGCATAGTGGTAAAAAATTACACAAAAAAGGATCTTGATACTCATTTTACATTTGCTTTATATGCTTCTATCAATGCAGACTGGGCACCAATTTGTCTGTGAAACTTCAGAAGAAAAAAAGGTGTTGGTGGTTATTTCTGACAGCTCAGATAAGGTAGCAGCTAAATGTATGAGCCTTAGTTTCAATTTTAACTTTATCATGTACTCATTAAAAGCCTTAGACAAACTATATACTCTTTACATTTAATTACCATATCTGAAATAATTGAGTTGTATGCATATACGTGTTTTAATGTTGATTCATCTCACAAAATTCCTTTAAGTATTACAGTTAATTCAAGGTAAAAATTAAGTGAAAGCAAAGTAAGAAAGGAACAGTATGTTTTTCTTCTGGAATGTTATGGTTATCCGGTGGAATGCACTAATCTGAGAATTCTGGAGGTGGTTTTTACTATAATTATTTATACTTCCAGATAATGGGTTTCAATGTGATTATATCACATTTATATTTACCGTACTACTTGGGCAGGTCTTTATCATGCATGTGATTGATTTCTGAGGAAAAGGAAGGAAAGTTATTTTAGCTAATGGCATGCACAGTTCTTGGTTCAAAGCGTGAACATTAAAAATAAATAAAGAGATTTCTTAAAGTATTGGTTTTGTTTTGGAAACAAGAAGCACACAGACACGCCTCTGGAAAAATAGGGAGGATCAGAGCTGGACACTGTCCCAAAAGCAAGCTGCTCACTTCACTGTGGGAAAAACATGGATCAAACATTCAAAAACTGTTCAGAAGCCCCAGACAAGTTCCAACAGCTAATTGAAATTGTTTTTCATTCAAAATCAAACTCTGGGTTTTCGTAACATCCTTCCAAGTCATTATATCCACTTAGCTTAATCAAGCAAAGTCACATATTGAAGGCTTATTGTCTTCAAAGATACAAGAAGAATGTTGACTTCTTGATATCAGTAGGATTATTTTTTGAGGGGAAGGGAAGGTCACTTTAAAAAAGGGAAACAAATTCTAATTATTTAAATGGGACTTTTTAAATATGTCCCTTCCAACTCATGTATAATATGAATATGGGATATGCTATATACTAGATTTCTCTCTTGGCCAGGGAGTGAAGATCTTTAAGGGCCACCTTTTGCAAATTAATACTTTGGTCCATATGGATACAACTGAATGCAAGTAAAGCATTAAGAGTGAAAGGCCTTTTTTCTGATAAATAATTGCCAGGAATCCTTTTCAAATTTAAGAATAGAAAGCAATGCAAATTATCACCTTTTCTTGTAATGGGGAAAATGATAACAAGAACAAATAGCTAACAATTTTAGCAGTTTCCTCATAAGGGGATGCTTTCATCTCTATATCTTTCTCTTGTGACAATATGTTCATTGATTTTGTAATGTAGGAGACTTCTTAAAAACACACAGAGAAACAATATTTTCAGCAACTGTTCTCCATTTCTTGCCTTAGGTAAGAACCAGATTTTAGCAATGTCTCATGACTGTGCTTAAAAAACTTCAAAGGTCACTATTTTTTTAAAAAAAATGATGATTTCCCTACATCAAGGATAGTTAATTTATATTGCTCACCCACATCCTTATAAACTTGAGCTACCATTCCCTGACTCATGCTGCAGAAACATTCCAGTAGCAAAATAGAAAAGGTGGGTGAGGTGCAGTATTTTTCTCTTTCTTCCAATTAATTTGACAAGTGCTTTCCATATAAAGAAAATTTTAAAAACACCTCAACAAAATTCAAAAGATCTGTTTTTCACCACCCACTGTGATATTATTCCATCTACATAATTCTTCAGTGCTTTGAAGCAAGCATACTAAAGGGCATACCTGCTTTATGTCAGTAACTCCCAAATTATATTTTCTCTTGTTGATACACATATTTTTAGCATTAATGTACGTAAAAGGAAAATCACACAAATTCCATATATAAGTAGTCCTTGCTTAAAGAGAAGTAAGCAACCATTCAAACACCATAATCACATTTTGGGGGACTTGTAATGGGCTCACATTTATGGCCATTTGCAGCATCCCATGGTCATATGACTGGGATTTTTGACAGTTTTTGCTTGTTTCCAGTTACAAAATGTTCATGATGAAAATGGTCTCATTTAATGATTCTAGTGTTTGCTTAATGATTGCAGACTTTACTTAATGACCCCCACATAAAATATTGTAAAATTAGGCTCGATCATGTGTGGCCCACTTAATGACTGCCATTATTTAAGACTGTAATTTCAGACCCACTTGCAGTTGTAAATCAAGAGCTACACATAATGCAACATACATAAGCAAGTGCCTGCTATGCAAATGTGTATAGGGCTATTATGCATGGTTAGACTTCACTGGTCTTTAAGTAAGGATTTTAGTTCATACCATAGAATTTTAGTTTTAGAAGTGGTTTGTCATGTACCACTGAATCAAAAGCTTTACAGAAGTCTATGTAAATTGTATCTATTGCTTTGCCCTGATCAAGATATGTAGTCCATCTTTCTTGTAGTTGTAGATTACATGATATTTTTTTCTGAAACTAAATTGTTAATTAGAGAATAGGTTGTTTGTTTCTAGGTGGAAGGTAATGGATTGGTTGATGTTGATTCCATGATTTTGCAAGGGACACAGCATAAAGAGATTGGTCTGTAATTTTCAACTAGGCTGGGGTCTCCCTTTTTGAAGATAGGAATGACCATGGTTAGTGACCATAGGTTGGGTAAGGAGCTGATCCTAAAATATTTTTCAAAGATTATGCTTAGCAGTGGAAAACTATTTTTAAGAAGTATGCACATAGTCCGTCAGATAGAGATGGGATAGATAGAGATGGTTTTAGTTTGTGTAGTGCCTTTTCAACATTATCTTCTGTAAAATATATTTGTGTTAGGTCTTTGTAGTTATTAGTTGTATGTCTAGGGAATGTTGGGCTTGAACCATTGATGTTTAAAAAGACTGAGATGAAGAATGTATTAAAGAGGTTTGCTTTAACTGCTTCATCATTGCATTTTTTTACTGTTAGGTCCTTCTAGGGATGGGATAGATGTCCAGTCTTTAAGTTTGTTATTTACAAAATTATAGAAGGCATGGTGGCATTTTGTGATATGAGCAGAAGGTTTCCTTCTTGTTTGATGAAGTAATTGGTGCATTCATTTTTTATTTGGTGGCATATATATTTGTAGTGGCTTTTAAAGCCACTACATAGCCATACTTATTTTTTCACCAGAGGGATATTTTTTAGGATTGAAGCTTTATTATTGATGTGGGTAATTTGTTTTTCCTGGTTTTGGTGGTAATTAATTGTACATATACATAGTTTGATAACTCTATTGACCTCGAGCAAGAAAATGTTATAATAATTTTCAGCAATTTTACAGTCAGAGAATAGCATTTACCAATCAAGAGAAGAGAAGTCAGTGCCTGTTAATTCATAGTTGGTTTTTCTGAAGTTCATTTGGGTATCTCATTATTATGGTGATTTTTGTAAGGCTGTATATTGAAACAAAAGTAAATCATGCTGTTGAAAAAGGGTTCTTTTATTTGTAGTCCAATTTGTAGTTTTATTTGTAGATTCAAGATGTGTCCACATTGTTCCTATGCAATGTTCAACTGAATCTGACTGAATGTAAAAAAATATTTTTTTTCATGGTATGTATATAATGGTATATATTGATTTTTTTTTCTTAGTTGACTTTAATATTGCTTTCTGGTTGACATTTGCCTCCCAATTCAGTATCCAGGAATGAAATATGTATAGTAGAAAAATGGAAGGGAGCAACTTGGTACCACTCAAAAGTTGGCACCATCTCTCTTCACTAGCTAAATGGGTTGAGATTAATAGCAACTAAAGCTCAGGATTTGCAAGCTGCATCAGAATACATATGTAGAAGATGTGCATAGAGAATCAATCTGTACATTTGGCTCATAAATAATGTTTTTAAAACAATGAGGATAGGCCTTAAGTAAAATTTGGTTCCTATACCAGCATGCCACTCAACACCAACATTTATTTAAACAAGAATAATTATAACAAAATATTTTCAACCTGCAAATATTTGCTGATTCTTCTACCAAGAAAAAAAAAAGAACAATTGCAATCTGTATAGATATGATTTATTACATTTAAACTGCTTAATTATATTACCATCTCACTTGCTGGGGCTTTTTAATGAAACTTCTGGTTCTAAATGGTTTGATTCAATAGTCCTAATTCAACTGCTGTTAACTTGTAAAATATATGCTTATTTTTCCAGTGGGATCTTTTTGAACAGGGACAATTAATAGTTTAAAAAAAAACCCTGACATTTATATAGCAATATATTTTGTGAACTTGTTCATGTTCTGCAGAGAATTTATAATCTATTAAAATATAAAATCATTTCTTTTAATTGTGGTTGTGCAATTTAAAATTAAAAGGGAGTATGACATTTATATAGTGTCTAAATTACAAATGCAGTTTTCATATATGTGTAGAGCTATATGGTAACTTAACTGAAAATTAGATTTACAAGTAGCAGATGTTAAAACCTAAACTTTTTTCCAATAAAAATGGATACTACTATGCATTGATGATTTATTTATTTATTTATTTATTTATTAAACTTCTATATCGCCCCTCTCCTATATATATATATATATATGATGTTACCTAAACATAAAGGTAAAGGTTCCACTAGCACATATGTGTTAGTCATTCCCATTCTAGGGGATGGTGCTGATCTCCATTTCAAAGCCGAAGAGCCAGCACTGTCCAAAGATATCTCCATGCTCATGTGGCCAGCATGACTAAATGCCAAAGGCACATGGAACACTGTTACCTTCACACCAAAGTTTTTTCTACTTGCATTTTTTATGTGTTTTCTAACTGCTAGGTTGGCAAAATCTGAGACAAATAATGGGAGCTCACACCATTACATGCACTAGGGATTTGAACCACTGAACTGCTGACCTTTCAATCAACAAGCACAGCACCTTAGCCACTGAGCCACCATGTCTCCTAATTCACATTCACAATGTGAGAATGGGAAAAGTTCTACTCCTCTATAATTGTATGGAGAGTCTATATCTATTTTGATTTTGTAGGCATAATCCAACTGTGGTTTCTTTCTTGGCATCATCTTGGTAAAGGTTTTCCTCGCACATATGTGTTGGCCATTTCCGGCTGTAGGGGGCAGTGCTCATTTCTGTTTCAAAGCCAAAGAGCCAGCACTGTCCGAAGACTTCTCCATGTTCATGTGGCTGGCATGACTCAATGCCAGAGGTGCACGGAACGTTGTTACCTTCCCACCAAAGGTGGTCCCTATTGTTTCTACTTGTATTTTTACATGCTTTTGAGAATTGGCAGATGCTGGGACAAGTAATGGGAGCTCACCCCATTACACGGCAGTAGGGATTCGAACTGCTGAACTGCCAACCTTCTGATTGACAAGATCACCTGTCTTACTTGCTGAGCCACTTATCATCTTGGCACTTTTGTTCAAAATTGTTTTCTCCTTTTATCAAGTATAAGCTTGTCTTCTACCATATAATTTGCAAGACTATTATTTGTAATAAAGGTGTGTGGAAAAATAAATCCAGATTGAATGAATAGCTGTAGTTCCACTTATACAATTTGAATTGATATAGAGTAAATGCAATGAACAATGATTAAATTTAAGTTATCTGATTCTTCCCTATTATATCTAATTATCATGCATGTGTAGGTATCCAAATAGTCTGTACTCTGTCCAAGTGGAGGACAGAGTTTCTATGTCAGGCTTATGCATAGTTAATGCAATGCTACTTTGCAATAAATAATCATAAATCACAAAATAGAGTGATTAGTATCATAATATATTCACCAGGTGAAATCCAGCAAGTTCTGACAGATTCTGGAGAACCAACAGCAGAAATTTTGAGTAGTTTGTAGAACTGGCAAATACCACTTCTGTCTGGCCCCAGAGTGATGTAGGAATGCAGATTTTGCAATATCCTTCTCCCATGAGTGGGAAAGGAATAGAGATTTTGCAGTTTTCTTCCCCTGGAGTGGGGTGGGAATGGAGATTTTGCAGTATCCTTTTCCTGCCACACCCACCAAGCCATGGCCACCAAACCACACCATGCCCACCAAGCCGCACCCACAGAACCAGTAGTAAAAATTTTGGATTTCACCACTAACTTTCATAGGTAAAATATAGTCCAAACCAGTTTTTTCAAATGTTTTATTCCTAAAAAAAATTCCTGGCAAAAATATCAAATACTGCAGTTTAGGAATACCCCCCAAATATATTTTGAATCACAACTGTATAAATAGTTCTCCAAACATGCTGTGAAATTTTTGAGGTCACAATTTTGGTCTTAAATATTTTTTGCAAAATAATTCATAAAAACACATTTAATTTCATAAAATATTGTTGACATTTAATTTGTCTAAATGACTTTCCTCTGTCTTGAGTTTACAATGAATGGAATGGTTCTTGGACTGGATTCTTGGATACTCTGATAGGTTAATCTTAATTGTCACTACTTGGTCAAAATTGCCAAAATTGACACATTTATATTTATGGATTTTTTCCCATTGCTTATATAGAACTCATTTAATTGTACCATAATTTCCACTGACATGATTTTATTCACTTATTTTGACATTTCTATTGACGTGAACTGGAACTATTTTACCAACTCCATGCATATCTTAATGAAATCTTAGCAGAATCTACCATTAGTAATGTCATTTTATAATTAAGAATGCCATAACCAATTTTCTTTTCAAACTGACACAGCTATTCCAAAACTGGTCAGGGTACATAAGCATTAGTATGCTTTTAATTTAAAAGTTATTTAAGCTTATATCCAATACATAAATTTATTTATTCATTTGTTTTTTACAGCTTCCCAATATCACCAAATGAGTCGGATTTGTATTAATATCACTTCTACTACCTGATAAAAGCTGTTTAGAATGTTTATCATGGAAATGGTAAATTAACTTCAGTATTTGAATGATAAATATAAAAGTGGACCACACATATGCCACATTCAGTTAATATGTACGAATAGTGCTGTCCTATGCATATTCCAAGCTGAGGGAACTGGTGAATATTTCCAGGCTTTTAAAAAGTGGTCATGTACAAATATATTGCAGTTGTTTGCAGTTGTTCTGTTTCAGACCTACTGTCACGACCCAGCCCACAGCACTTAGTCCCAAATCAACCCCCAAGCAAAGACAAAGTAAAACAAAGCAATTACCGA
>JANHFP010418781.1:0-11130 GCA_032468135.1 Calamaria suluensis
TTTTGAAGGGACAGAAGTGGAATGTTATGCAATGGCCAAGTCAATCACCTGACCTGAATCCCATTGAGCATGCATTTTGCTTGCTGAAGACAAAACTGAAGGGAAAATGTCCCAAGAACAAGCAGAAACTGAAGATGGTTGCAGTAGAGGCCTGGCAGAGCATCACCAGGGATGAAACCCAGTGTCTGGTGATGTCTATGTGTTCCAGACTTCAGGCTGTGATTGACTGCAAAGGATTTGCAACCAAGTATTAAGAAGGGAGCGTTTGATTTATGATTATTATTCCGTCCCATTACTTTTGGTCCCTTAACAAGTGGGAGGCACATATGCAAACTGCTGTAAGTCCTACACCGTTCACCCGAGTTGGATGTACATACCCTCAAATTAAAGCTGACAGTCTTGCAGTTAAAACACAATGTGTTTGTTTCATTCCAACTCCATTGTGGTGGTGTATAGAGCCACAGATGTTAGAATTGTGTCGATGCCCCAATATTTATGGACCCGACTGTAGATTCAGGTTGTACTCAAATGTTTGATGAGCTAAACTAGGTTAAAGGGGTAAAGATGTTTTAACATTACTGGCTGAGAATCAGTCCAAGCAAATTCCACAAATAGTTGATCCATAGTGGATCCTAATTTTTCTCACATTGCAAATGAATAATCTAGTTATTACTGCAAACCAATGTTCTTTGTAAGAGCCCTAAACTGGGGCAGCTGCTAAACAATCATCAATTCTCACTGCAGTTATCCAAAGCCCACCAATTAAAACATGGAAGGGCAGGACTAATGATTAGCAGTAGTTGCTGGGTTTATATAGTCACCAGTACCAGATTAATTTGTTCAGTATTGACCCCTATGATATAGGGCAGCAATTGTAACCTAAAAAAACTAAATTTTATAGCAATTGTGTATATAACATAATATTGACATTTGTCCAGCCTTAGAAACTGTTGACTCTTCACGTTCTACAAAGACCCCATAATCTTGTCTGAGAACCCTATAATTATACCCATACTGTATTGTACGGATCCTCCTCAGTTACGGTTGGCACACCAAAATTGATGTATAAAGCATAAAGTTTCAATTTCCAAAAATCTCAAAGACAAAAATGCCTAAACAGCAATGCATGTATACATGCACAATTGAAGCGGAACATAAATCCCTTCTAAAGAACAGCTCATATTTGCAGAACTAGATATACAATTGACAATTGGATATGTTATAAGACTGGTATCCTGGACTGCAAATTAGAAACCCTACACCACTTCAGACCAATGGTTATCTAATTTCTTAAAAATTTTCAGTGTTGAAACATTTGCAACTTCTTGAGGCAAGTTGTTCTGATTTAATTGTCCTGTCAGGAAATGTCTACTTAGTTTGTTCTAAATTGCTTCTCTCCTTGATTAGTTTCCACCCATTGCTTGTCCTGCCCTCAGGTGCTTTGGAGAATAGTTTGACTCTCTCTTCTTTGTGGCAGTCTGAGATATTGGAACACTGCTATATCACCCCTAGTCCTTTTCATAAGACTAGACATATACAGTTTCAGCAACCAGTCTTTTTTATCCTCTATTCCCCTAATCATGTTACTCTCTTCTCTGCACTCTTCTCTAGAGTTTCCACATCTTTTTTACATCATGGCAACCAAAATTGGATGCAGTATTCCAGGTATGATGTAGTGGTTAATAGTGCAGTACTGCAGACTACTTCAGCTGAACCTCACAAGGCTCAAGTTTGACGCAGCCTTCCAAAGTGGGTACAATGAGGATCTAGATTATTTTTTTTCTTCATTTGATATTTGTATTCCATTTTATATATATGGTTTTACTGTGTAATGTTTCATACTTTGTGTGCTTTGATGCGACCTATTGGCTAATTAAAAATGTAATTCTTACTATCAGATAAAAGTTTCCAGAAAAAGATGCCAAACTTCTAGCAAAAAGTATATATGTTTTTAGTGGTATTTTTGTAATGATTATGAATATTTTGATATTAAAGCCAATTTGTGCTTTCTATCTTATTTCAATGCAAGTTCAGGAATACTATTGCACCATTTTAATAGGTTTATGTTCCCATTCACCTTCAGACATGTGATGTCATTTACGAAGTTAAAAAGCTGAAAAGCTGTACAGGCTGCCATTGATACTTTTATTGAATTTGTTACATTTTACTGCTTTATATGGGAGCTGTCCCAAATCACTCTGCAGTTACCAAAATCAAAGAACTAATGTGCCCCTTATGGAATGCTCGTTTGTTGGAAACTGAGAAGCAGCATATTAAAGGGGGGGGGGTTTATTAAAAAAAAAGGAAACCCAGGGAAAGATTTTGAGAGGGGGTTGATTTTCAACTAGCCATTATGGATGGGAGATTCTTTCCAACTCCAAATCTTGAGGATAAAGCCAGAATTGCTTGCAAATTGCCACCTACAGTAAAAGTTGGTACAAGCAGGCCAAAACCAACTAGGATTGGAGCTAACTTTTCCCAGGCAAATCAATCTTTTCCAAGACTTCCATCTTCCTCACACTCTAATTGGGCACAAAGATGTCTTTGCTAACCAATTCTAAATGACTAGTCTGAACTACCTGATTTTCAACTCTCCCCCAAGCTCTAGTTAAGCAGCAGGGTAAATGTAAGGTTCCAATGTTAAAAGTGCGGAATTTCCCTTCAACCAATCCATTATACTGCTTGAATGCCTTATTTACAATGTGGTTAATGATGCATTTGAGGGCTAGATCTATCCAGCTTTTATTTTTAGGCTAATATAGGCACTCAACACAAACAAACTCCTTCTGTCTGCATCCTCCAAAACTATTTGGAGAAAAAGCTACATTTTTGGCATTTATCTCTTTAAGACATATTTCTGAAGTTAAAAGAATACATTTCAGTTCGGATAGCAAACTGTTGGAAAAAAATCCAGTTCCCATTCCAAGATGGTAGAAAGGCACTGGAGATAAAATGGAGGCTAGAGGCTAATTGGAAAGAGGTTCCATTTATTGAAGCAGCAGAACCACAAACATGAAATTCTGGGACAGCTGACAAAATGGAGTTTAGTGTAGTTTTTATACCTTCTGGAATCCTATAGGGTCATGGCTGGCTTTATAGGCAGAAGGGGAAATGCAAATGCCAGGTATTTCAGCTAATTTTCTCAACCTTTGGCTTGATTGTGGTTGCTTATCTGAAGTTTTTTCCTCAAGTCTTTCTGAATGGATTACCAAATCAGCATTTCTGTAAACTAGCCTGTTTCTGCTTGGGGCTGGTTTCTGCCTCCCTCAAGGTTTTTTTCACATTTTCTCCTTTAGAGGAAATATTCCATCCTGCAAATTTTCCCAAGAGCAACTAGAATTAAACTACCTTCAAACTAGCTTACTCCCAAAACAGTTTGAAGAACTGCAATCCAATATGTTTAGCTAACAAGATGGAACCCAAAGCACTCTTGCAGTAATTGTAGGCTGGGATGTGACTGGTTTGAGTTGAGAATTAAACGGTCACAAGGCTGTGAGAAAAAGGTGTAGCACACCCATAAAGTTTAAGTAAGCCCCAGTTAAAAATCTTATCTTCATTACAGACTTCTACATTAACTTTTCAATCACTATAAGTATGTTTCTTTCAGTCTTCTTGTTTTTTTATGATTGTTCCCTGCCTTTTTCACTGTAACAGGCTTTCTTTTTAGTTCTATTCTGCAATGTCTGTCCGTGCATACCACTTCAATAGAATACATGGGTAATTTTACTCTTTCGAAAGGTACACGTCACTGAAATGATAACCGCTCCAAACTTAGGTGTACCCTAACAACATGCATGCATCTCCCAAAAAAAGCTTAATTCCTTAATTTCCTAGTCTCCCTTCCCCAAGGCAAGCTATTACAACAGCGGACTTGCGCTTCAAATCACAAGAACATTTTTCTAAAAGCTGTTTTCTTTCCTGCTCGTCTCAGTTCTTCCTTCCATTTTTTTTTTGAAAAGCCGTCCTCTTGTTTGTTCCTATTCCCGTAGTACCCTTCCCCCCTTCCTTCCACCAAAGCCACCACAACCAACATCCACACATGAACTTCCCACCGCGTTTAATGCCGCACCACGCCCGCCCAGCCCCATTTATATACCCATAGGCCAGCGAACTATCGCGATAATCAAGTCACTCCAACCGTCGGCGGGGAGGGGGGGAAAAAAACCCCTCGTTGGTCGATTCTCGCGAGAATACCCATCTCTCGCTCCCAAAGAACTACAGCTGAAAGTAGTTACGACAAACATTTCCGGCTTTGTCACATGAAACGGACCATAGAGCTGCTTACGGGACAAAGAAGGGGTGCAAACCTTTAGCTTGCATGTAGAGCCAATTTCTCCTATTTGGTTAATGTTTAACCTCTGTTTAATCCCCCACGACTAGACTTGGGTGGAATGCTTGGCTGAGGAGGAATTCTTCCCAAATCATGGAATTCCCAGGGCGCCTGCCCATCGGGGTCACCAGGATCCTCATGGTAATTCCTGACCGCGGAGCTTTCCCTTTTTCCAGCATTTGCTGGAAGGGTGCGTGGGGTGACTCTTGTGCTAGGCTGGAACACGATCGCGCGTGTGAACTTATTTCCTAGTTGGGAGCCAGAGAAGGGAACTCTGAGGTTTCGGGTGGGTGAGTGGGTGGTTTTTCGTAAACCCTTTGCAATGAAAGAAGGGGGTTCTTTGAATCCTGCAAGACGGAGGTGTGGTAGTTTGCGACTTCAAGGAAGAGACTTAAATGATCTTGGGGGAGTTCAGGGAATCCCGAGTGTGTGTGTGTGTGTATGTACAATGGTCCACGTTGCCACCTTACCGCTTTTCCAGCAAAGGCAGGAGCTCAAAAAGTCTTTTTTTCAACTGCCCGGTCCCCGTTTGATTTCAGGAAGGCAACCGATGAGCAATGCCAGGCAACTACAATCTAATCCTAATCCCTTCGACGGCGCCAAATATAGTTATTTGCGTGGGTAAAAAGTACCGGAGGGGGTGTTCATGCTTATAGTAGTAGCTGGATCGATTTTTGCCATGCGATGAGCAGCTGGAGAGATCCTGTCCCAGGAGGGTATCCCGCTTGTGCGCGAGAGAGAGAGATGGGAAAGAAAAGGAGAAAGAAAGAAATGAGAAAATAAATGATAGAGGGAGAGAATGAAAGAGAGGAAAGGGGAAAACAAATGACAGAGAGAAGGAGGGAGAGAGCTGGATGGAGAGAATGAGAGAGAGGGAAAAGAGGGAAACAAATGAGAGAAAGGGGGAGAAGAAAAAGATGAGAGAGTGAGAAAATGATGGAGGGAGGGAATGAGAAGAAAAAGAGGGAAACGAGAAAGAAGGGGAGAAGAAAAAGAAAAATGGGAGTGAGAAATGAGAAAATGATGGAGGAAGAGAAAGCGGGAAACAATTGAGAAAGAAGGGGAGAGGAAAAAAATCAAGCGAGGGAGAGAGAAAAGGGGAGAGAAATGAGAAAATGATGGAGGGAGACAATGAGAGAGAGGAAGAAGAGAAAAAATTGAGAGAGAAGGGGGAGAGAGAGATGCAATCATTTGTTTGTTCCTTTGGCTCCTGAAGGCTCTTGGTTGGTGAAAAATATAAGGCAGACCTAGGATTCTAATGGGCTTCAGATTGCATTCATTCTTGCTGACAAGAGTCCAAACAAATTTATGTTTACAAATATAATGATATTTGTAAACATAAATTTGTTTGGACTCTTGTCAGCAAATGGCTCTGATCTGCAATTATAATTTTGATAAATTTATCTTCTACTTTATCATAGGATACCGATTGGTCTGAACCCTGGATTTTAACTCTAGTGTTTTTCCACGTAGTCTGCTTATTTTTTACTTACCTTTCATTCCGGCACTACCGTTTCCAAATAGGACTTTTTCTGTCTCTCAGTAAGTATTATGTGAAGTATTTCTATGGACATTGTTCTCTGATAGACAATGAGGCACATTTTAAGGGTCATGTGTGAATGTTTTTCGCTTGTTAAGGATGATTAGACTATAAAAAGTCACACTAAGCCATGGTTTATAGAATAAAACACAGTTGGCTAAATTCATGCAATGTACTAACCAGGGTATATAGCCCAACATATTTGGACTTATTGGATATACTAAACCACACCTAGCACTATAGTATCACTCGAAAGGATGCAGTAATGAGTAGCCACACTGGGTATTTTGTGGCATGAGACCAGTTGTGAGTTGAGTAGTATCACCAAAGGAGCTCAGTTGGAGTGAGAAATGTTTAATGGATGAAATGGGAAAATTATGTTTTGTTATGTATTAAATTCCTTCATAGTCTGGTTTTTTTTCCTAAATCCAGAATTTTTTGCTCTATTCTGAGAGTATGTGGAGGTCACATTTCTTCTTTTTGATTAAAGCAATATGTTAGCCCAAGATAGACTTTAATCTTAATTAAGGTTCTGGCAGGAATATTTATATGATACTATTCCATTCATGAGAGGGGAAATTGGGAGTTAAATCTGTTAGTTCGTACCCCATAGTGCTCTCTACTGTTGGCAGAAGGGACGTGATGAATTAATTCATGAATGAGAATTAGCTCCTGAATGTTTCCTTGGAATCTACACTCTGTAGGATAGTATGGATTATTTCTATGTTGGATAAATTAAAAAATCCTTTATTTCTATGTTGAGTTTATGAGTTACGTGGTCATATTGAATTTTATTGGCCGAGTGTGATTAGACACACAAGGAATTTGTCTTGGTGCAAATGCTCTTAGTGTACATAAAAGAAAAGACACTTGCTATAATGATAAATGTAAACTTAAACTTTTTTACATTTTAACATTAACTTTAAACTTTTGTAAAAAGATACAACATTTCCACTATTTTAAGTCAAATCAATAATAGGGCTGAAGTCTTGTATATTATATAAAAAGCTTTAGTGGGAAAGAAATATCCACCGTGTAATAATCCTTGATTTTAAAAGTCAGGAACTGTCCTCTAGATCAGAGGTCTCCAACTTTGGCAACTTTAAGACTTGTGGATTTCAACTCCTAGAGTTCCTCAGCCAGCTTTACTGGCTGTGGAACTCTGGGAGTTGAAGTCCACAAGTCTTAAAGTCACCAAGGTTGGAGACCCCTGCTCTAGATATTGTTGAATGTTAGCTGACATTTTCAATTACGGTGGAATAATGCTAAATGGAGTGCTTTGAAATTTGATTCTACATGTGTCCCACTCAAACCTTGACTGCTTTCCAACACCCTCCAACCACACTATCAGGCAAGTTTTAGGTAACATTTTAAAATTGGGAATGGAAACAATGTCTTTCCAGAAGCCTCCAATTCCCATTCCTATTCTAACCATCCTCACATCAAAAAAGTGTTGAAAACATTATTATCCCTAGCAGGGATGCTGTAACATTGCTGATTTGCTTTCAGCTGCTGCTCCTACTTCATTTGGGCATGTGAAGTAATTTTGGGATTGAGGAATGCAAAATCTGCACTTCTGTTTACAACCGCTTGTCCTTTAGCAATGACCTACATTACCAACCATTTACAAATTGTTATCCCTGTGAAGTAGCCCAGACAAGAAGCATAGCCAGGAGTACTACTCTGTCTTCATTGTAAATTTACATTAGCAAAATCTTCTAAGACTGAAAGTATTTCTCCACGCCTTTTCTTTTGCTCTCTGGAAAACTAGTGAGGGCCCCTTGTGAAAGGCTTCCCATGCCAGCCTTTCTTGTGTGTGGTACACATTTTATATGCCAGTTGTCCAGTCGGTTCTACTGATGGTTCAATATCCTTTAGCAATCTGTAATTTTACTTGTCTTTCTAGTAATCCTGGTATTCTGTGCAGAATACATAAATGAAGCAGCTGCTGCAAACTGGAGGTAATTACATTATTTTACTATATATATATATAAGGTAAAGGTATCTCTCGCACATATGTGCTAGTCGTTTCCGACTCTAGGGGCCAGTGCTCATCACCATTTGAAAGCCGAAGAGCCAGCGCTGTCCGAAGATGTCTCCATGGTAAGACGTCTCTATGGTAAGACGTCTCCATGTGGCCGGCATGACTAAACACCAGAGGCACCCAGAGCACTGTTACCTTCCCACCAAAGGTGGTCCCTATTTTTTCTACTTGCATTTTTACGTGCTGTTGAACCTGCTAGGTTGGCAGAAGCTGGGACAAGTAACGACAGACAGAGAGAGTAGAGAGAGAGACGCCCAAAGTCACCCAACTGGCTTTCATGGCTAAGGCAGTATTTGAACTCTGGTCTCCTGTTTTCCCCCCCTCTCCTATGTGACTAGCAGTACAGATAATTCTTGATTTACAACTATTTGTTTAGTGACTGTTTGAAGTTATAAGGCGCTGAAAAAAATGACTTGCAACATTTTTTCATACTTTCAGACCGTTGTAGCATTCCCATGGTCATGCGATCAAAATTCAGCCACTTGGCAACTGCAATATCCTGGGGTCATGTGATCACTTTTTGCAGCCACCCGACAAGCAAAGTTAATGGGGAAGCCAGCTTCACTTAACCATGTTACTAGCTTAAAGGTTGCAGTGATTCACTTAACAACTGCAGCAAGAAACCTCAAAATTGAGCAGAACTCACTTAACTCTTTTACTTAGCAACAAAAAATTTGGGCTCAATTAAAGTTACAAGTTGAGGACTAAATGCATATGCTTTCCAAGTATAATTGGATTGCAACTCCCATCATCTTGTATTGCCATTGGCCATTCTACCTAGGATTGATAGAAATTAGAGTTTAGTAACAGTGTGTTATATTCTACCCACCTCTGGAAGGAATGAGTAAATTCCTTTAAATACCACATGCCAAATACCCTAGCAATGTAGAGCAGAGCATGTGCATAATTTTCATTGAGATTTCAGTGTGTTTCACATTAAACCTTTTGCGTTCAACCATATAATCCTTAAACTTTCTCTTTTGAGTAAATGTTTTCATTCTGGAAAACATCAGCATCTTCTTTATAGCATGTGTGGGTTTTGATTTGTTTGTTTTTTAATCTTTAAAACAAAAGAAAATCTATGACTTGGCAAGAAGAAGCTGAAACACAATAGGTTTTTCTCATTGGACGCTGAGAAAGCCTTTGATAAAATACATAAACAGTATATAGATTAAATAAACAGATTTGAATTTCCTTTGGAATTCATAAAATAGATTAAGATATTATATGAATCAGCCACACCTGAAGAGAAAATGTTCAGTTCTGTTTGTGTTAGAATGTTTGATGCCCAGATGCCACATTGTTTATGCATTGATTTGATAAAAAAATATTTATATCAGTGGCATAACTAAAATTAGAAAGGGGAACTATAGAAACTAATTCTATTAAAACTATGTACTACTATTCAAACCATATAAGTTTGTTAACTATAACAATTAGTGGTATATTTGTAATAAAATGAGAGATATCAAGAATATGGAGATTGACATAAAATAATATATTGAATACATTCAATATTGCTTTTTAATACCTGCGTGGGATCGTCAGCTTGTGTTTTTAAACAACATGAAAAGATCCATGAAGTAGTACATAACTCAGTTGAACACAAACTGGTTTTATTTTCAGATAAGATTTTTTTTGTTTATTTCTAAACTATATGATACTAGCCCAGAGTTGATGCAAAAGATAGATGTTTTCAGTAGAAAAGCAGCATTGTCCAAGTTGGAACTGACACCTACAGATGGAAATTTGGTTAGCCATCCATTTAAAAAGTTATCAATTCTTTGTAGTTGTGCTGAAACCATGAAATATTTAGGAAAGTCTATACTAAAAATATATATTTCACATCATTTAAAATAAGTAAAATATGGAGAAGAGTTTCCTCAGGTATTAATAAATGAGAGTCATCCTGATTGTCTTTGGGGAAAGGTGAACACTCAAACATTATTCCCAGATTAATTTATATTTTGAAAGGAATCCCAGTTTAAATATCTAGAAAATGGTTCAGAAAATATTCTCTTTGCTTCGAAATTTTCTATGGGATTCTTCAGTTCGGACAATGTCTTTACAGAAAAACTCAATTACCAGTTAACGAGAGAAGATTCAGTTTCCCCAAATCTGGAACCTATTTTCAAATATTAAATATTTGAAGCCAACAATGGGTGTTAGTTGGAAAAATAAATATATGATCTTAATGGATTAAAGACTTGATTGTACTTACCACCTACAAGTAGTTAGCCTATATATTTAATATTTACTAGATTTATATCTTAACATGTATATGCAAAATACCACTGACTGACTCACTCACTCTCACACTCATCACGAGATCTCCAAAACTATTGCACCTACAGACATGAAAATTGGCATACCTGTTCCACTTGGTATGTACATGCTCACTAAGAAAGGACAGTTGAAGTCCACAAGTCTTAAAGTTGCCAAGGTCGGAGACTCCTGGACTAGTCGAAGCGATGCTGTTCGCTTCCTCCTGACATGACTCTCGGAACCCCCGGCTCGACTCCAAACCGGGCGACAAGGAGGGAGGGCGCCCTGATCCGCCCTTTACTGGCACGAGTCGAGGCCATTTATCCGTTTACACTTGGCACGACGATCTTCGCGGCGTTGTGCGATAAAAACGTTCCTTTTTAGGGGGACCCAAAGGACAAAAATTCCAGTTGTTTTGCGTCCAGTTGATATTCAAGTTTAATTTTATTATGACTTTCCACTTTTGCCACTTCTTCTGGTGAAAAAAAGTTTCCTTCACGCGTGCATTTACCCCCTTTCTCTTTCGACGGCTTCCCCCAGTAATCCCCGCAGTTGGGCTCGTCCGCGGCCAGAAAGCAATTTACTGTTCAGTCTTTTCCGCCCCTAACCAATATGGCGGCGCCCGGCTTTCAAATCCGACTCGCGGCTTCTCCAGCCGTCCTCACTCTCTATGGTTCCGTGGAGGCAGGGAGTCCCGTGACGAGTGGCTGGGTACGCGATGACGGTGGCCGGCAGGAAGAACCGGAGACTTCTTGGTAAAGGAGGGGTTGGCCAGTGAGAAAGAGGCCTGCGGTAGGCGCGGACGCCGAAGGGAGTAGCTCTCTGGCTGCGGATGGAATGTGAAGCGAGCGAGGCAGGGAGGAAGCGCCGCAGAGAAGGCCGTCGGAGGGGGGGGAGGTAAGGCTGTTGGAATGGGTTGCATGAAGGGAGGCGGGTGGGCGGGCGGGCGAC
>JANHFP010418840.1:0-11124 GCA_032468135.1 Calamaria suluensis
CCAAAGATCCATATATATGCATACATACATACATACATACATACATACATACATACATACATACATACATACACGTATACGTATACGTATACGTATATGTTGGTTAATTGTTTTCTGCTGGTATTTTTTTAAAAAAATTAAGGGAGGCCAGTATAGATCTATTTCAATCTTGTTAGCTCGCATCAGCTGGTCATACCCATTCTGGGATTTGAAACTGGGCCGCCTGCATGGTAGGCAGTTGTATTAACCTCTAGCCAAAGGCTCTATTCCCCTCAGCATATATATGTATGTATGTATGTATATATGTAGCTAGGTATATGAACTTAAGAGAAGTCATAGGATGTTATTTATTTCCTGTGTAATGTGTAGAATCTTGATAGGAAGCTACATTATTAGAGGTTAATAATGAATCATATAATCTTTTTACCCTGAGCTACAGTTCCTACAGCTAATCCTGAATCCTGCCACATGGAAGTTTATATGCTGGGCTTAGAGGATACCTACAGCATCCTGTAACATCTGGAAGCAACCTAGAATTAAGGATCAACTTCCTAACAATGAGAACAATTAACCAGTGGAATACTTGGCCTTCAGAATTGGTGGGTGCTTCAAAATTGAAGGTTTTTAAGAAGAGACTGGACAGTCAGTTGTCTGAAATGGTATAGGGTCTCCTGCTTGAGCAGGGGGCTGGACTACAAGACATCCAAGTTCTCTTCCAACTCTTCTGATTGATTGATCTAAATGACTGGCAGATTATTTGTGTAATTAGTTCCCCTCATAACTCTTCACCACACAACATTATGGACCAGTGACACCTTCTCAGTGATTGTCAAGGGGAGGATCCAATGTACAGTGAATTGCAAGGTGTTTCAGAAGGTGGACCTAAAACAATTCATCAAGTTTCAAAGAACTCAGGTGTTCCTAAAAAGGTGAACTTGGCAGCCCTTATCCAAAGTAAAAACCAGAAGAGATATTTCCTCTGCTGTTAGTAAAGCTTTCCCAGGCTGCCATCCCCTCCTCCCACCTCTTCCCAGCCCCTCCTTCAAAGTCTTTTTCATAAATAAATAAATTGAAATTGAAATTGAAACAATAAATTTACTTCCTTTTAGATAAGAAATTGTGTAAGTTAAAAACAAAACAAAACAGGTGAGCTTTAATCTGTCTTTTAACTTGCCCTTTCAAGAAAAGATTCTGGATGGATCAACTTCCACGAAGCCTCCCATTTTCCTCAGTGTCACCCACCTTCCTGAGTGGAGAAGGTCCCCTCTGGACAAGGAAGGCAGTCATAGCAGCAAACTGGTTCTCCTTCTCGAGCCTTCTTGACAAATCCAGGATGGCAACTTTCCACACATTTGGACTCAGGCAGGGACTGAGCAGAAAAACAGGGAATGCCAAAGGAAATACATTAGAACTCTCCATCCATGGAAAATGGCGGGAGAAATGGATGTTTCCAAGTAGACTCTGGGATTCACTGAGGCAAATATGAATTAGATGGTTGAAGTTATAATTATGGTGTCAAGCTTGAAGCATGCTTCTGCTGTTGTAATTATTATCACTTTTCAACTTGCCAAAGAACCATGGAGATGAAATGCTGACTCCAGACTTCAAGCTGAGGAACTGTGACAGCCAAAGACACATTGGTAAATTCCTGTCAACCTAGACAGTTTTCTCATAACAAAATAATGACACTAAATTGGATAATCTGAGCTGTACTAACAGGGGAAGGGGAAATTCAATATTGTAACATGTAGGTTAGCACAGGAAATAGAGAGAGTTGGTTTTGCCTTCTGTGCTGAAATGATGCACTCAAACAAAATTTCTATTCAAGTATCAACAAATCTCGAGGGTGTCTGCTTTGGTTGAGTTCATCAGTCAGAAAGTTGACATACTGGAAAGTGCCATATCACATTGTAAGAAAAGACATTTCTACTTAATAAATTCTGGAGGGGTGGAATTGAGTAAAGATTTAAGTCTTAAGTGACAACCAATCAATTCCTCCTCATGCTCTTATTAGCACACATTCCTCCATTCTTCATACAGTCATGAATTAAAAATATGACTATCTATTCATATTAAATTTGAGAATAAATTTTATTGTAAAATATTGTGTACAGTTTTATTCTATTATATTTATTAAAATAAAACTATGATGAAGAAACTTCTGACCAGTAAGATATTTTCTGGACTATATAAAACATTGGAAACCTGCTCCCCTTTGAAAGTAATCCAAACCAGTTAAATATAGAATAGAATAGAGCTGGAAGGGACCTTGGAGGTCTTCTAGTCCAGCCCCCTGCTCAAACAGGAGAGCCTATCCCATCTCAGACAATTGATTGTCCAGTCTCTTCTTAAAAACCTCCAGTGATGGAGCACCAATGATTTCTGAAGACAAGGACGTCTCTTCTTAATTCCAGGTTGCTTCTCTCTTTGATTTGTTTCCAACCATTGTTTCTTGTCCTGCCCTCTGGTGGTTTGGAGAACAATGTAACCCTCTCTTCTTTGTGGCAGCCCCTCAAATACTGGAATACTGCTATCATGTCACCCCTAATTCTTCTTTTCTTTAGACTAGCCAGACCCAAATCCTGCAGCCATTCTTCCTATGTTTTAGTATCCAGGCCTTTGATCATCTTAGTTGCACTTCTCTGAACTTTTCCCAAGGTCTCAACATCTTTTTTGTAGTATGGTGGCCAAAATTGGTTGCAGTATTCCAGATGTAGTCTTACTCGGGTTTTGTAAAGCAGCACTGATCATGTGATCTTGATTCTATGCCTCTGTTTATACAACCCAGGATTGCATTAGATTTTTTTGCCTGCTGCTGCAGACGGCTGGCTCATATTCAGGTGATCAAGGTCCCAGGTCCCACCTAATCTGTACTTCTACCTTTGGTTTTTCCTGCCTAAATGTAAAATTTGCTTTTCTCCACATTGAAATTCATTTTGTTGAATAAGACCCATTGTTCAAGTTTGTCAAGATCTTCTTGGATCCTAAGTTTATCTTCAGGGCTGTTGGCTAGTCCTGCCAGCTTAGTGTCAACTGCAAATTTGATGAGTTCCCCTTCTCTTCCCTCATCTAAGTCATTTACGAGTCTTTTTCTTAAGATAGAAGGGAAAAAATTCTTAGAAATTACGGCTGTCAGCATGAAAGAAAATGGCTTTTTTCTTGGTTTGTATATTTATTTTTCAATTTATATGACTGCCATGATAGTGAACTGAAACTAAAACTGTCTAGTTGCTAGAACTATCATAAGGTGAGATGGAGGTAAGGTCATGAGAATCTCAAACAGGGTACAGCAGAGAAGATGGCACATGAGAACCAACCTGGTGTCAGAAAGGGATATTTTAAGGTCCAACTAAGTAGCCAAGAAAAGGTCCTTTCTATTGAAGGACTGCAAATATGTAACACTAACTGACATGGAAAGAAAGATCCAAATTTATTATTAGTTAAATCTGGAGACACCCTTTTTCCCCAAGAGAGATTTCATGTATAGGACAATCAAGAAAACAATAGCATTCAAGGGCTTTTCAGATGAAGAGTTTTCAAATTTCCTTTTAAATTCTAACTTCTAGGATGAAAGTGTGACTTTTGTTTGGATCAAAGTCTTATTTTACTGCTTCAGCTGTCTGGGTCTCAGGGCACATCAGAACCATCATGATAATTCCTTGTGAACTGAAAGCCTTGGAGCTCCTTCCTAAGAGCAAAAGGCCTCTTGCTCTATCTGTGTGTGTGTGTGTGTGAGAGAGAGAGAGAGAGAGAGAGAAAGGAAGGCATGGATAACTCTGACCAGGTCTGGTCTTCGTAAGAACATCCCCATCTATGAACCTGCCCTTTCAGGAGACACTTTTCTCCAAGCAGAACCAGATGAAACTGATTTCCCCATGGGACCAAAAGGACCTCCACACAATCATGATTCAAATTCATCTGAATTCAGGCCCTGGTCAACAGAATTTCCTTCTTCTTTGCTATCTGTGTACAAGGAACAAACAAGCCTATTAGGAACACCTTCCCCAGCACTGGTGGATTTCTGACCCACTTGATGGAGATATTAAATTACAGATGGTCCACAAAATGAAATCATGCTGAAGTCTCCCAAGCAGTCCAAGAAGATGATCAGGTTTCTATTCCCTACATTCAATTTTCAGTGAAGGTCAACCACCTTGGGGACTAACTTGAAATGGGACCTCAGGATTTGGAAAAGAAGGAATGGACTACAAAATTTCACCCACCTTGTTGAGCAATTTTATCCGTGAAAGAGCATCCTGTTTGACAGTAAGTCTCTGTCTTACAAAAATCCCCAGAAACTCTTGCTTGAGTTCCTCCTGGGGGAGAACCAACAAGTTTTCAATGCCCAGATCTGCTGCTATATCTCCATTTTGGTCCAAGTACAGTTTTTTCTCGGAAATGTTCCAAAACTCATTCTTCTCTAGGAAGGCTTGAAACTAGAATGGAAACATCCTGATATTTTAAAAGCAGAAAACTTTGCTTCTTATGCCACATGATTTCTCACTTTTGACTCTCTCTTCTACAGTTGTATAACTTGCAAATATGCTTAATTAAGCGAATACATATTATGATTATCTTCAAAAGTGAATGAAAAAGTTTCAGCAAAATTTGTCAGTCATATATAGATAAAATATACATTGAGAAAATAAAAATGACACAACTAGTCAATTATAAGGAACATTCTAGAGCAGGTCACAAATAATTTGAATTAACAGAAAAGAGATTATTTATTAAACTCCTTGAAAATAGGTTGACTCCCAAAAATCATGGATTTGACAAGCAGAAAGTTGTCAGGCTGATTTCCTCCCTTGGAAACATGATCACATGAGCTAATTCAACTTTACTGTAATGCTACATTAAGAGAATTTTTGAAATCTGAAAGAACAAATCTCCCACCAACTCTTTTCTCAGCCTGAAAACTTAGCCAGCATCCTTTCTGAGTTTCTTTCTCTCCCATTATGCAGCTGCAGGATTCTCCCCTCTTAGCTGATCTTTCCCTAGGCAGCCTCTCTTCTCCTCATCCCAAAAGTCATTCTAACCCATCATTACACTTTCTAAACAGATTATGGCAATGCTTGTGACATAATTTGATTTCAGTAAAGTGCTAACAAAAAAAAAGATGAGGGGTTTTTGGCATGATGATTAATTAATCTTACAATGATATTCAGATACGTTTTCATCTTTTTAACTTTTGTCAAAAAATGGGTGGTTATGAATAACAATTTCTACTTAGTCATCATTCTTTCTATGTTGTCATTAACACACAGTCGATAAATCTCTGTCATGCAAGATTTGATGATTTCTAACAATTTTCAGGCAAATCTAATTTGATCTAATTTAAACAGTACCAAGTTTCCAGAGAAATATTTATGTTTTCCTCATAGAAAAGGGAAAACAGAATATGAGCCAGCAGGGAGATGCTCAAGGAAAGAAGGCAAATGCATCCATAAGAATCTTAGGAAGGGAGCATCCTGGTTTCTGGAGATCCCAATTCAAGGACCAGACCTCTGTGGAAGCACCATGCTAGGAGGAAACATTGCAAAACTTGGCAAAAAAAAGCCAAGGAAGAAACCAAAGGAGCTGTCCTTAGCCTTGGGTAAAGACAAGAAGGAGAAGAGTCATCCAACCGGAGTAAAAAATAAAATGACTGGGAGCAGTCATAATCTCTCCAGTGGAGAAGAGAGGACACAGCACTTTGCAATAACCGGAAGAGCTACAGTGAGATCTTCTCACTGTTATTCCAAAGTGTCAGACTTGGTATCCTGAACTCAGTGTCAAGAGAGGAGATTCTGGCTGAAGGAGAGGAAAAACACCCCGAAAAGAGGAGCCATTTCATAGTCTTTTAGCATTAGCCATGTTTAATATCAAAAATTGTCTGTCCTGCTATCTGTTCTTTGGAACATTACTCCCTGAACAATTAAAATGGCCAAACCTGCTCATCTTTTGTAGCAGAAGTAGGGTAGGAGATGACCAGACTGAGGGGCAGTCAAATGCATTGAGTCCTGACCACCTGGGTCCAGCTCCCCCCTAGAATTCTGTTGATCCTTGTCTACTGCCTGTTCGCCTTGAGTCTTCAGAGTCTTGTGGACAGCATGAGATTGGGGTGAACTTTATGTTCATTTGAACTGCCTGGACATCATAATTTTCCTGTGCCTGATTGAGATGATTTCTCTCCTTTGATTTTCTTCTCCAAAGGAACCAAGATTAATGGACCCATAATGGGACCCCATACCTGCCATGGCTGCAGCCTTGGAATCCCCAACCTCTTTTCTCCCTCCCTCCTCCTCCTCAATCTGGAGGAATAGGCAGCATTCATGGCCTGGGCCAGAGTCTTCATGATATGGTATGAATGGGGGTCATTTGGGATCTGGATCCTGTTCCCTTTCTCTTGGGTCTCCAGTGGAGCTTTCTGGGTGCATCTTCTGCGGCTTTTGAGAGAAAAGACGTTCTTTGACAGAGAACAATAGAAATAATGATTTACAAATTGAGGTTCCACAAATAAATGGGGTTCAAAGGCATCATCCATTGGCCTTTCTTTTATCAAATAACCAAAGTTCCAAATGCTATGGATGTAGTCGAAAAATCTGTGCTTTTTTGTTGTGTACACTACAAAGTTTGTGAGGATCCAGACTTTCCCTTCAATGGGTCCTAACAAATCTTCAAACGTTAAATAGAAAGGAAGAATTCTGTCTGAAAGGGAATCAAATTCCATGAAGTGAACAAAGACATTGACTTGTCTCCACTTAGAGAGGGAATCCCTCAGGGCTGATGTATGTCCAGTTTTTGAAAATCGTTGTGATATAACCACACAAATTCCATTCCTGACAAGCATAGGAGAGAAAGTCCTCATGAAATTGTCTCCATTTTCTGTGTCTGAGGCAAAGAGGCCAATTAGGGTCCATCTGAAATGGAGGAGCAGTTGGATAATTGCTGGGTAGTGGAACCTTTTTTGGGGAACATCTGGTTGAAAAAGGGTGTTGGAATCTAGCAAGGTAGAAAGGTCACTTGGAGGAGTTTCGTTTCTTCTGTTTCGGGTTCCCAGTCTCTGGACTACGTTATCAGCAGATAAGGAGAGCAGAAGGGAAGGGAGATGAGATCATGAACTTTCCCATCCACATTTTAGGATATTTGGTTACAGTTGATTGGCTGTTGTATTTGTGCTTCTGACGTCAGAAATGGAGCTTGCTTGTGTGGGAAAAAAGGTGGGGGTAGGAAAAACTCTGGTGAACTGTGTTTTTTACTTTTCAATAAAAGCTGGTTTCGGGCACTTGCTCGGGGTCAGTAACTCGAGATATTCCTTGGAGTGTCTTTCTTTCATGCTGTCCCAGGTTATCACATCAAAAGGGGAAATGACTTTTATCACTCAGAGCTTCTGAAGAAGTTTGATAACCAATCTGAAAAAAGCTATGAAGAACGTTGTGTTATACTTAGGGTCAAATCAAGTCCAAAATATTAGCTTTTAATAAATCCAACATTGTTTTAATGCACAAATTAAAGAGATTGATGTTGATTAGCTGTTGGATAATATCAAGAAACAGAATTTTAAACAGAGAACATTAGCAGCATAGTATATAAAATGAAAAAAAGAAAAAAAAGAAAAAAAAGAATGCAATTTCTGTATCACTCCAATAATTTACTGCAATCAGACTCCTATAAGTAGATTCCAACTGATTCTATATAAATATTTGAATTCTGACAGAAAATATGTAAGTATCCCAACAGGTTGTTTGTCTAATGTGCAGTCAAATCACTCTCTTTCTTCTGCAATTGACATTCAACCTATAGATGTATTACATCTTCTATCTTTGGAACTCCACAAAGAAAATTCTGTTAATTATAAGGGACTTAGTTAAATCTTTGATATTTAACCATAGTGTTTAGATATTAGAAACCTTGCTCAAGTAAACACCACCCTGAGATATTTAGGCATTTCTGGTTCCTTTTTTTTCTCGTTAAACATTTTTATTCAGTTATAAAATATTGTAAAATACAGACTACAAAAGTTAATAGAAAAGCAGTGGGGAGGAAAAGGGGGAAGAGAAGTGAGGGAGGAAAAGAAATAAAAGCAAAAGAAACATTGACTTCTGACTCTGTCTGTTGCAGTAAAAGAAGGCATTAACATCAAATCACAACTTTTTTGCTTTTTCATAACATTATGAACAAGCCATTTCTGTCAAGATCTATTGATCTAGTTGGTAAAACTAAAAACCAAAGTTTCATTCTTTTTCACTTCAAGCACAAAGTTCAGAAGCGGTTTCCGTGTGGAAACAAAAATAATTGTGTTCTTTTCTTTAATCAAAGTAGTTTTGCTATTTCAGTCAACACCATCAACCTCTGCAACCATTTGTCCATAATAGGAATCGAAGCGTCCTTCCATTTTTGTGCGTACAATAGTCCTGGCACTGTCAACATAGATAATAACAAAGTTATGAATTTTTTCTCCAAGTCTTTTTCCATTATGCCCAAAAGGAAAAGTTCTGGTTTCATTTCTATCTCCATTTTCAGAGTTTTTGGAATTAAAATATGAATCATACTCCAATTTCTCTTTGCTTTATTCACATGTCCACCATAGATGATAAAAAGTCCCTACCTTTACCCTTCAAAACATTCATTGGATATTTATACATCTTAGATCACTTATTTGGTGTTAAATACATCATCTTATAGAAATTTTCTTTTAGATTATAATTTAGTATAAATTTAAAGCCTTCATCCATATATTTTCCCTTTGTTCAAGCATCCCATTCTCTCCAAAATTGCTTGCCCACTGAATCATGCAATGTTTTACACGTTCATTTTCTAAGTTCAGTTTCAATAACATTTTATAGATATTAGCAATAATATGGTCATCGTTGCCACATAATGAGTTTTCCAATTTATTTTTAACAAAGTCAAATCCATAGCACTTTTTCTCCAGTTTCAACCTTCCTTCCAGTTGTTGATAAGTAAACCAATGGCAAACATAACCTTCTGATTCAAGTTCTTCCCTTGGCTTTAGTATTCGGTCGCCAGGTTGAAAGATAATTTTTTTACCACACATCAACCAGTCTGGCTTTGCCACCATGTCTTTTCTAAAAAAAAAAAAAGAATTCCTACCCAAAGGGGCAGCTTTGTAGAGAGCCTTGTTTTAGATTTATTCCAAACTGTTAGTGTGGCATGTCTAACAAAATGATGACTAAAATCAAACCTTAATTCATGGCCCTCTAATTCAAGTACCTCTCATTGTGCAGACTCACCCTGTGGGCATTCCGTGTTTCAATACTTGGCAATTTGGAAGGTATGTTGGAAGCAGCTCATCCATTTCACTGTTCCAACCTTCCTGAGGATGGTTACACATTTCCGTCCTTCAATATCCTGGATTCTTTGTGAAACATTTTTTAGCTGGTTCTCCAGTTGTAAAAGAGGCAGAGAAACCACAGTTCCTAAAATAATTTGTCATTTGAACAATCCAGGATATACTTGACCGAAATTTTGTCAGTTATAACACAGAGAATTTGGGGAGTCAGTCAGGTTCCGTATGTTTAATTGTACACTAATAATTATGTATCCTGATCTAAAACAAAGAACATATTGTACACATTCACAAATCAGGTGTGAGGGCAGCAATTGAAGTCCATTTATCCACCACCAAAATATTCCTCAGAAGCTGTGGTTGGGGTTATTCTTCCCATTTATTAAAATAGTGGCATATATTAAACCCCAAACTTCAGTTTGATATAAGGGCTCAAGGGTAACTTTAACATTATGTACTTTAATAAATGGGAAGAAAGCTGGATAGGATTCTTTTAAAAAACTAAGCAGTAAATTCACTTGGTGGGAAGCAATATCCAGCTTCTGAGAAAACTGCCCATGGCAAGAAAAAGTGTTACTTGCTCTATTGGTCACCATCAAACAGGCACTTATTGCTATGATGTTGTTTTTAAATATTATAACTTTTGACTTTGGTATATCAAAAATCATAGAATTCTTATGGCAGTAGAAGTCAGGTAAATAAAATTCCAACTAACTCCTTAAATTTGGATCCCTGCCTTCATAGAATATTTTTTTCCTTCTTGCATACATCCTTTTTAAAGCTCTATATTTCTTCTTTAAGCTAATACACATTTTCTTTAAGCCTTTTCTTAACATATTTTCAAATGCACTTTCTATAATATTTTACAAATTTTAGGAATTACTTAATTATTATATATAAAGGAAAAAACCTGTTCAAGCTTTTGATAAATACTTTCTTTCAATGTCAAAACAATGAAAATCCATCCTAATTCCAATTGGCTCATTAAGTTTAAGTCACTCCTTCCAGCTTGTCTTGGTGGAATAAATTCTTTTTCTTCTCTGGAATGTTTGCCAAGTAGTTATGAACTTCTCTTTTTCTCAAGGATTTCTCAATATCCATGAAGAGTCCCAAACGTGTCCTTTTAAAAATTGCAAATTTTCTTGGAGCTTTTCTTTCAGTTGTGTTGGGAGGCTTCTATTTCAACCATCCTTCAGACATCCAAAAATTGGTGTCTGGATTTATTTTCCAAAATAACAATTGACTTCTCTGCTTTGTCAGCGGCTGTTGAAATTGCCTCAGTGGTTTCATAACTTTGTACACATATTTGCATCTCTGAAGTAGTTTGAACATCCTTTGAGCAGAGCTGTTCTATAAACTGATGGATTTTATCTAAAGATTTTTCAAGCACATCTCTAATAATTTGCTCCTCCATCTTCTTGAATTGCTGACCAATCATGGGAATCATAAAAGACAGAAAGTTTTACCTTTAGCAAAGCAGACCGAGCTACAAATGACTAAAAATAATAAACTACACCTTTCTGCCCTTATATTTCTCCATTGATTTTCTTCTTCAAAAGATAGTCCCCACTTCCTTATTTTAGCTTGACCTGGCAGTCTTCTTTCTTGTGGTTTAAGAAGAAATCCCCCAAACGGCACAGATCTTCAAAAGGGAATAGCAGATGGTAGCTAATGAGAGCCTCTTTTAGTTTAATACAGATTAATCATCCTTAAAAATGGTTAAGAAATGACAGGCACAATTTACTGTCTGTTTGAAAAATAAATTCCAAAATAGCTGCACTTATTTCACACACAAACAAACACACACAAGCTCCTTGCAGACCTGTTGCTGT
>JANHFP010418867.1:0-11120 GCA_032468135.1 Calamaria suluensis
GGCTTGCCCTGGGTCAGTATCCCGAGATTCCTTGGAGTTTCTTTCTTTCATGCTGTCCCTGGTTTTTTCCACCTTCACTAAGGTGGACATGATTTCATTGATGATCCTTACTCTGTCAAGGACCTTGGAGTACTCATAACAAATGATTTAAGTGCTAAAGCCCACCGTAGTAACATCGGAAAAAAAGCATTAAAGGTTGTAAATCTAATCTTGCGCAGCTTCTTCTCCCAAAATATTACACTCCTTACCAGAGCATATAAAACTTTTGCTAGGCCAATCCTCGAATACAGCTCATCTCATATCTCACACTGCATATCTGACATTAATACAATTGAACATCAATATGGATGGGAGGCACCAGTCGGATTGGTGGTGAATTATTCTGGAGATAGATATTGTCTTAACTCTGTGCAGAAGGCAGAAGATTTTTACTACAATGTAAAATGTATTCTTTGGAAGATGGGAAAAGAAGGAAAGAGGAATTACAGGCCCAAGGTTCATCGAGTTCAACAGAAGAATCAATACATCTTCAGAGGGAACAAAAAGCACTTGTAGATGAATCAGAGGATCAAAGACAGACGAGGGCAGCAATGAAAAGAAGAGAAGAATTAAAGGCACAGAAAAGTCAAATGACAACTCAAGAAATCACAAAAGCTGAAGCAGTGAGAGGAGCAAGACCAAAAGAGAAATCACGTGAACAGGTCCAAAAATTGCTCCAGACGCTTCAAAAAGCTAAAGATGACAACTAGATTTCTGACATGGAATGTCAACGGCTTGAATTCTCCACAGGAAAGGAAGAGAATATTTCACTATTTGAAACAATTTAGAAATGAAATAATTTGTTTACAAGAGACTCATATCAGGACGAAGGATCAAAAATATTTAATGAATGCAAAATTAGGGACTCATTTTGTTGCTTCAGCTCAAGAAAAGAAGAATGGGATTGTAATCTACGGCAAAAAAGATATAATTGCTAAATTGATTGAAGCAGATGATCAAGGAAGATTTTTGGCAATTGAACTGTTAATTGGGGGGGTACTGTTAATTGGAGCATATATACCAAACCAACAGCAAGAAAAAATTTATAAGTTTTTACACACGAAAGTAACACAATGGGATTGCAAATCATACATTCTATTGGGAGATTGGAATGGAGTAGTGGATACAAAAAAAGATAAGAAGGGCCTTTTGCAAAATAGTCCAGGTTGCCAAAATCTTTCTTTGAAATTATAGAAGATATGGAAGTGAGAGATATTTGGTGAGATAGACACTTAGAAAAGAAAGATTTTACATTATTTTCTAAAAGGCATCAATCTTTTTCAAGGATTAATTACCAATGATTTATTTTCCAGGGTCAAGAAGACGAAAATATGTTCAAGAATATTAACAGATCATAGTGCAGTATGGATGGAGTTGGAGCATGGGAATGGGTCCAGGAGATCTTGGAGGTTAAATGAGAATTTGTTTAGATATGAGCAAAATGTAAATTCGCATAAGGAAACATCTGTGGAAATGGTCTGGGATGCAAGCAAAGCATATATGAGGGGTATATTGATATATCTGAATAATAAATATAGACGTACACAAAGGGAGAAAAGGGAAGATATAGAAGAAGAAATAAAAAAAGAACAAGCTTTGATATTGAATCCAACAGATAAGAAAATAAAAGAGGCAATTAGATTACTGCGAGAACAGTTTAATATGTTAATGGCAGACCAGGCAGCTATTAATTTACAGCATGCTAAACACAATAATTTTTGTAATGCTAATAAACCAGGAAGATGGTTAGCTTATTTACTAAGGAAAAAACAAAAAACACGAATTATAGAGAAAACAGTATATAAGGGTAAAGAGACATATCAGCAAAAGTTGATTAAGAAAACTTTTTTGGAATTCTATAAGAAGCTGTATGTTAATGACAAAATTCAAAACACATATATAGATAGATATTTACAAAAAGAAAATATCTCTAAGATTACACAGGAGCAAAGGGAGGGGTTAAATCAACCAATTACACATATTATAAACATTTACAGTTAGAAATGGTAGAAACACTTAGAGAATTATTTGTTAATATACAGTTGGGGGGAGCAGTCCCCCCATCATGGAGGACACCTTTAATATCCTTGATTCCAAAGGAGGACCAAGATCATACAAAGCCAAAAAATTACAGGCCAATATCACTCCTTAATACAGATTATAAGATTTTTGCTAAGGTGTTAGCAAATAGGCTAATGACTGTAATGCAGGCAATTATTGATAAGGATCAAACTGATTTTATACATGGAAGGCAAATGAAAAGTAATTTAAGTCAATTTATTAGAGTACCTGGGTAAGAACAACCAAGTCTCAGCGGTGTTAATATTTCTGGATGCTGAGAAAGCATTTGATCGATTGAATTGGCAATTTTTATTGGCAGTAATAGAAAAAATGAAGTTTGGAGAACATTTTATACAATCTATTAAGGCGATATACCAATTATCTATGCTGGGAAGAATAGCTGCGGTAAAGATTACCTAGATTTCTGTTTCTTTTTCAAATGATACACATACTTTAAAAAGATGAGAATTTGAAGGTATGGCAGAAAGGAATTAATGGTTTTGTTTGGTTAGGCAAGAGACCAAGAATAAAGCAAAATATAATGCAGGATATACAGGAAAGAGGAGGTCTCAAAATGCCCAATCTAAGACTATATTATGAAGCAGCAGCCCTATCGGCAATCAGTGATTGGATGAATTTAACAGAAGAAATAATACTGAACAT
The DNA here is from genome assembly GCA_032468135.1 of Calamaria suluensis. NCBI lineage: Eukaryota > Metazoa > Chordata > Lepidosauria > Squamata > Calamariidae > Calamaria > Calamaria suluensis. The sequence continues at coordinate 2,764 of JANHFP010418867.1, forward strand.
AGAAGGATATGATTTGGTTTATGGATGGCATGCCTATTTGTTATATGAGAAGAAAGTGGATAAAACCTTTAAAAGTCATTTACTAAGAAATGCTCTACTGTGTGCTGGAAAAAGTATCAATATAAACTAAATGATAAGTTAGCAATATGGACTATACCCAGACACGCGATAGAGTATATAAGTGTAGGACAAAGACAAGATGAGATTGCCTATAAGGGGCTGCTGAATATGGAAGGAGGTGTTTTACAATTAAAATCTTTAAATCAATTAAGATTCAAAGGGCTCCTTCGGGAGCACAGACAGACTTGGAGGGTCTGTCTGCCTTTCGGGCGGCTTGCTGGCAGCCCCCTGAAGACAGTGGTTGCAGGGGGGCTTCACCAGCTTTGCCCTAGGGGCTGAGGAAACAAGTGGCACTGGGGAGACCCGGGCGCCATTGCCAGCCGAAGACTGATTGAGAGGGAGAAAATGACAGCTTGAACAAGATGGTGGAGGAGCGAAGGTGAGGAAATGCAGTTTCAGTCTTCGGAGGGAAAGCAGGAAGCTGATTGAAAGGAAGGATTTTGCAATTTCAAAGGGAAAGTGGAAAATAGGAGGGTAGGGAAATTCCTCCACCCTCTGAAATGACAGCAGCGGACTGGGCTAACCTCTCTCATTGGAGAGAGTGAATAATTAACTTAATTATCTCACATTGGAGCTTAAATAATGGATTATCTTTGGAAAAGTTTTGGAAAAGGAGGTTGGCAGAGTCTCCCCCCCTTGCCCAGAGGTGGGTAAAGATGGCAAGCTTCCTGCTTCTTCAATAACAAAGTGAATGACCATTTTCCCCCTGGAGAGACTAGAAGACAAAGGTAGGCACAACAAAAAGAACTAAAAGTAACTTTTTGTATCAAGCTCTCCTCCTGAAGCCCAGGCAGCTTCTCCCTGAGTATTTCTTCATGAACTGGTGTGGATTGTTTGTGGATTGGACTTTTTGAAGGGAAGAGACATTTGAATTTTGGAAAGATTTATCTGGATGACTGATTGAAAGTTTTTATTGTTGCTTGTACCACTTTCGCTTTCTCCTGAACTGTTCCCAGCTTAAACAAAATTTAAAAATGTCCAGAGGGCAGAAGCCCCCTTTACCAGGGCCAATGCCCAAGGCAGCATTGGCTCCCAGTTCCACCAATGCCAGTCCAAATGTACAATCAAAACTGTCATCTTTTGTACAACAAGGAAAACCAGAGGCAGAGGCAGCTGAATTGAAGAAGATAATAGAAATGTTACTGCAACTGCAATTAGGACAACAAAGCATCAAACAAGATTTTGTGGATTTGAAAGAAGAATTAAAAATGGACATGGCAATCATGAGAACTGATTTTAAAAATGTACAATTTTTGGCAGAAGAAAATAAACAAAAAGTTGGGGGGGAGGCAGAGGGATTGGAAAAAGTAATCCAGATAATGCAAAAACAGGAAAGGGAAAGGGAAAACACAATCCTGACAAATGAGTTAGAACACTCTTCATTCTTTCTCAGGTTTCAAAATGTTTTTGAAGAAGGGGGAGAAGATCTTAAAAATATAATGAGTATAATATTAGCAGAATTTACTGGGAAAGAAAAAGATAATATTTGGTGGGACATTGATCAAGTTTATAGAGTTAACTCAAATATATGCTAGAACACACAATGTCCCAAGAGAAGTCCATGTAAATTTTTTACAAAGAGAGACCAGGGATGAGGTGCTAAGGGCACAAAGGGGGGGGAGCATTGAAATACAAAGAAAAGGAGATAACTATTCTTAAACAGATTCCCAAAAAGATACTCGACATAAGGTGAAGATACTTTTTTCTTCCAAATAAATTGTATCTTAAGGGAATAATGTTTAGATGGTTGATGCCTGAAGGTTTACTAGTGTTTTGGGAAGGGAATAAAATAAGATTAAATACAACAATGGAGGCGGAAGCCTTTTTAAAGGAACATAAAGCCCTTCTCAAAGAAGAAATGTTAGGAGTGGTGGGGGGAGTGGATGAAACACAAAAAATAGGGAGGAGTGGGGAGTGGGCTGGGCCTACCTCTGGGGCAAAAAGTGAAGAGTATCAATAATTATAAAATGTGAGATAAACAGTGTTAAAAGATTTTGAAATTGCATACAGGTAAACATGTATATCGGTTAAGTTTAAGGGTTTTTTTACTATTATGTTTGATTTTCCTACTTATACGCCAAGGAAGAAACAAAGGAAGACGGATACGAATATATAAGTTAAATATGTGATTTTATTATTCACGAAAACAAAGCCTTTATCCTTCAATGTTGTACAACAATTTACAAATTTAAAAATGATTTTTTATGAAAAGGTGGAAAATGATTACTGGCAAATATTATAATTGTAAATAATTCCTTTTCTATTTTAATTCTGTATTTTTTGAAAACCAATAAAACTCGTTACTATGAAAAGACTAGTGGACTTCAATTCCCAGAATTCTGGGAGTTGAAGTCTAGAAGTCTTAAAGCTGACAAGTTTGGGAACCTCTGGATTAAATGGAATTTGCATTAAGAGTCCATAAAGAAAAAAGAAAAAAAACCTAGTGTTGAAGAACTTTTGCTTAGTTGGTTATATGCCATTGAATGAAGGCAAATCTATGTGTCTCAAGATAATGTTACAGGATCCAATTTGGGATACTCACTGAGACCAGAGATTTAGTCTTCTGAGCTTTTAGACTCAGGCTGAAGCACATCCTCAGGGAACTTCTACCTATGGGAAGGTGTGCCGTTGAATTTCTCTGTGCCAAATTCACTCCAGGGACAGATGCGGAGTTCTTCTAAACCTGCTTTCCATTTGGCTAAAAAAGGTTTGTCGTGTGCAAATCCAAAAAATGGTAGTGTAGAATTTTGATTTCTAACTGTCATTTTACTCAGTCCTGCCACTCTTTAAATAGCATCTGGCTCACACATTATATTCTGGCCACCTTCTCACATTCCATAATATAATTGTATGTGTTGTTGAGATAAACAAGATGTGATGACCCAACCCGAAGCAATTCACAAACCAAAAACAGGAACGTAAAAACAGTCTTTATTGCCAAAAAACTCAAATGCCTTATCTTTGTTAAAGTTGGTTCGTTTCCCAAAAACAAAATAGATAATTACCAAGACAAACTCTGGCTGCAGTCCAAAGGTAATTACTGAGATATCAAAAGCAAAACTTGGCTGAGGAACTCTTACCTAAAGATACAAGAGCACAGAGATGCTGGACTTGAAAATTCAACTCTTTGATTCCAGCACTGTTAATTATAATTGGCTAGCTTTTAAAGGGTTCAACGCAGCCGTGTTCCTTCCCTTACTTGCTCCTGAGTAGACTTTTCTCCAGAGCCCGTTTATCCCTGTGTCTCGTTCTTGGGTCAGGTGGGGGCGTTGCTCCCAGTTCCTCCTCTGAGCTGTCCTTCTCTGACTCTGCCCCTAGCTCACTAGATTCTGCCTGGGCCTGCTCTTCTTCAGCTCTAACCTCCCCCTCACTGCTCTCTGCCAGCTGTTCCTCCTCAACATCCGAGTTGGACGCTGGCAGAGGCATGACACAAGAAGTTCCTATAGTACCACTGACACCATCAGGTTATGGGATTGGCCTAGCCCTATTTTCAACATATACTTATGGAAACTTAACTTTCTTACCGAGGGCATTTCATTATTTGTTACATGCTTCAATCCATATCCATACATCTCATTTCCACAGCCTTCTTCCAGGTTTGATATCCTGCCGAGGAAGTCATGAGAAAATGGATCATTTCTATAATAGCTTAACTGCAGATACATGGAAGAACAGAGATATCCAGTCTACATGGGAACAGAACCCATTTCAATTTACATTTATCTTAATGCTGATTAAGTATTCTACCTTACATTCATTGCAAATAGTTTTAGGTTTTTATAACAGATGCCTGGGAGCAATTGCTCACATTACTATTCTACCACTGACATGAAAACAGGAGAAAAATAAATTTGGATTCATTTCTTTTAGGATCATTAAATATGATTACTCATCTCAAAACTGTCATTCAGAGTACAAAAGTCCTTAGCTCTTAGCATGAGGCCATCCAAGTTGGACAGCCTGTTGTAAAATAATCAGGTATTGACAACTGATGAAAATACAGCCTGTTTCAAAAGTATGGATGAACTTACTACTATATAACAAGAGAACAAATACACAAAAAGTGCATTCAAATGATGCAGTAAAAATAAATATAAATGTGTAATCAATTCCTGCTATGGAGTAGATCTCTTGATTCCACCAGATACAGCTATCTGGCTTTTTCTATGATGATTGTCTAATGTCATCTACTTAATCTATCCTATTCTCCCTCACTATCTCCTGAGGACAACATGAAAATAATGATAAATACTATATGTTTGTTTTGTGAATGGTTGTTTCAAATGAACACAATAAGTGAATTACCCTCTTTAAAAGTATATGTTTGATCTGGGAAAAGGTTTATGAACCAAATATAAATATCAGATACATGGTATTTATAATTATTTGCCAGTTGCAAATAGCATTACAATAGCATCCTTTACTTCCTAGGATTGTAGTGATTTGTCCAGGAATGAAAGTGTTAACTGGGACAATATTGCAGAAGTGCAAAGTGCAGTGACCTTATCTTAAATGATAAAAGATAAAGGTTTCCTTCGCACATATGTGCTAGTCGTTTCCGACTCTAGGGGCTGGTGCTCATCTCCGTTTCAAAGCCGAAGAGCCAGCGCTGACTGAAGACGTCTCCATGGTCATGTGGCCGGCATGACTAAAGCACAGAATGCTGTTATCTTAAATGATACATTCATGTTAATATTAATGATGTATCCAGTCACACAGATTCCATCTCAAGTAGCAAATATTAATCCTTTTTTAAAAGATGAAATGGAAGATCATAATTGCCTTTCTTGTACAACCTTCCAACATATTAATTCCTATCAATTATCTCTACAGAAAATAATATAATAATGCAGTAATAGTAATGTCTTCTGATAATAATGAATACCATGTTGTCTATGATACATATCTGTATATTTCTCACAAAATCCCCATCTACTCTCTGAAAGAAGTACGTAATAGAAAGGATGAAACCATTCCAAGCTGTCATATATTTCAGAAATGTTATGCTATAAGTTTCATATTGGGTCAGCTGGGAATAATTCAAGCATTCAGACTTTCCTACTATTTTCATAGTTGTTACCATTGTTTTGATTCTTTTCAGTGCAATGAAATGTTGAATAGGAATTCAGGGTCTCCAGACTGTTGCTCAGCAGCGTAAAAATCTGAAAACAAAACTAAATTATTGCAAATTTGGTGTGGGAGGAAAAGGTGACAAAAGAACTAAGTTGAAAAATGGGCTGAATCAATCCAGTCTGGGGATTGCAAAGAAAAAATCTCCATAAAAATCCCTCGATTTGTCCTATAGGACATGTAGTTGTTCAGTGACTCAAAATACCACCAAAATTTCCTTCTAAACTACTTTCCCAATCATGATCCAGAGCAAACCCCACACACAACCCCATCCTTTGCTTTCCAGTGCACACATTCACATCAACATAGACACAATGCAAGGGGAAGCACAAATGCATAGAGGTACAATACATTATCTAATATGTACTCAACAAACAAGCAAATTTATCCAGAAGAAAATAGAGATGGCTCATTGGGCCACTGCTTGTAAAGAAGTTAGAAACAGTTCTAGAACTATACTCTGCATGCCTTCCTTACTTTGTTTACATAGAGCAGTGGTTCCCAAAGTGGGCGGTACTGCCCCCTGGAGGGCGGTGGGATGATTTAGGGGGCGATAAGAGGAAAGGGGAGTGGCAGAGGGGCACTAAGAGGCAAGGGAGGTGGCAGAGGAGTGCTGGAGGTGGGCCAGGGGTGAAATCCTCCCAGTTCAGACTGGTTTGGTAGAACCAGTAGTAGTGATTGGTGCTTCCGGCTGCTAGGCCTACTGTTTTTCCTACCGGGTTCTTGGGAGCATGTGTGTGTCATGTGACTGAGTGGGTATGGCTTTGAGTGACATCAAGTTGGCCACTCCCACTCAGTCACAGGACGCCCCCCAAGCCTACAGAACCGGTAGAGGGTGGGGGGTGGGCACTGAGGATGAGTTTGTAGCACCAAAAGGATGGTGGACTGAAAAAGTTTGGGAACCACTGACATAGAGTAGGCTGCTCTGTTTTCCTCATGCAAGCTGTTAACAAACAATTCTTATTTATGACTTATTCATGCATTTTTGCCAACTTGCTTGAGTTGCTCAGTTTGACACACACACACACACACACACACGTATAACTGATATGTTGGTTTATCAAAATTTCTGCTGGGCACAGAAGATACTGGATACTGTCTTGAAATTTTCAAACATTATTTTTAATAAGAAAAAAAACCTGACATTTTAATATGGGTTTCATAGCCTCCTGGCATTATCTTGGTATTTCTACTGTGTTTATACACACAGAAAGAAAGGTTATATATAATTACTTAATCTAATTTATAATACATCATTTTATTTCCTTAAAGCATAAAAAGTGGTGATTTTACATATAAAGCTGAATCTATACCCTTTCTAAAAGGAATATTAGGAGAGAAAAAAAAGGAAGCAGCCTGTATTATCTATGAAAGCAACACAGCTGATATTTGGTAAATATAACATTCAGGTTATTTCTTAAATTCTCTTCATCTCCATTTGAAGTCAGTTTTTATTTTGGAATATTATTTGAATAAAGCACTATTGCTTAGGTAAGTCAGTTCATTCGTCAATCAATTAAAGCAACCCCAAAATGGTGAGTGCATTTCTTTCAGTAGAAAATATTACTTCCTAAAAATTCTTCCTGGGTTGTATATTTTCTGGTTCTTTTTGGTGGCATAGCTCAGGTACTATGAGTTATTGATGGTGAAGGGTGTTCCAGTCACACATTTTCCTTCTCCATCACTAATGGAACATTGATAGTATACAACCACGGCACTTAAAAACATTATTCTTCTATAGGTAAAAAAGGATGGATAAGATCATCTGTATTTCCCATCTTCCAAATTTTCAATCAAACATTGAAATGCTTTTTCTACCTCAGTCAAGGTAACTGTTTAATTTTGCCTTTTTGGACTAGTCAGACTACATGATGCCTAAAATAGCCTGTCCAGATCTGGGCATCATGTTTGAGGAAGAGCATGATGATAAACTGAGCAACCAAGATGATAAAAGACCTGGTGGAGATTGGAAATGTTGCTTATATTTAGAAAGAAACAAAATGTGGGAAATATGATTGCTGGTCTCAAGTATATGTACAGTAAGGCTTTGTGTAAAAGGTGGGACAGAATTGTTATCCTGATCGAGGGTAAGAAATAATGGTTTAAATTACAAGAAAGTTCATTTCAGCTGGCATCTTAACAATAAGAGCTATTCATTGAGATATGTAAACACAGTTTTAACATGTTGGCCCTATTATAGTAGCAGATTCCTGTACAAGACAGGAATCTTAGAAGTGCTATTCTACCTTTTCTTCTATCATATATGCTTTGTAGTTGAGCATACTTTTTAGGTAAAGTGTTCTGTAATAGATGACAAATGTCTGATCAATTAATCAGTTTTAGCTGATAAAAATGTTTTTATTGAACACCATAACAGATTAAACAATCGTTTAATCAGCTAAGTGTGATAAATAAAATAAGAAGCCAACAGACCAAATTAATAGAGTTCGGTTTTTAAATTCACAAATGGCTGCCATTGCCAAAAAAAACCACTCTTAAACTCTTAACTCTTAACAAAGGCCCAAGAATTGCTATTCCTACTTTTCATATAACAAGTACAATTCAAAATTCATTCAAGAGTCTGTTAGCCTAAATCCAGTGAATCTGATCAATATTAATGTAATATGTGCTAATTTAGACCTTAATTTAGAAAATAACTAAGCATGGCTTAATTTGAATCTTGTTATTTGGTCTCATTCCCGATTAAAGGAATATATACTTCTTAGATATTTACCTCAGAGAGGGAAAAAATGAATCCAGTAAAGCTAAATGCTAGCAAATGTGTAATTTTAAAGTATTAATTCTTGAACCAAATAAAAAGTGAATAGTTCTTAAAAATTTTCATTTTTTGTAGGAGAAAAGCCATGCATCTATCGTTCCCTGCATTTAAAATGTAACATTTAGGAAGAGAATACATACACAGTTTCTGGAATATTTCCACTTGGAATAAATGTTTCTTCTTTTGTAGAAAAGGGACCAAATAAATTTTGTGCTTTAACATATATATTATGAGCCACTACAAAATACAACCTCTTTTCTCTCTTGGATGGGAGACCAGATGGTGACGCCTTGCAGGGTAGAGCGGAGGAGTTTGCCTCGTTCCTGCT
>JANHFP010418888.1:0-11118 GCA_032468135.1 Calamaria suluensis
GGGTGGGGAGGGATGACAATTATGTGTTTGTATTGAAGTATGGGAAAAGAAATTATTTTACATGTAAGAAAATCAATAAAAAAAATTGTTAGGAAAAAAAAGTCCTTTTTCATAAAAGTTTTCAATTCATTTTCCATATTTGTAATTTGAAATCTGCAATCGCTTGTTATATTGCTTGCATATCAATTGACATTGGTGCCGCCTTTTCATGTAAAGATGTAGTAATTGATTTTTGTGAGGTTGAGCTCACTCACTGGGTGTTGGAGCTAGCTCTTTTGCTTTCTTTGTTTTATTGGGCATCTTTCATCTTTTATTTTTAAAAACCCAAAGGATTAAAAACTCAAAAGTCAGACCAGAGAGGAAAACAATATGCCAAAAAGGATAAAAGTATTTCTGCAAATATTCCAAATCCAACAGTTTTTTTTCCTTTAGAGATAGATCCAAATAATTCTAGTCCCAGAAGGTAAATCCAAGCCCCCAGGAACTATATGAAAAACCACAGAGAAAATTAAACAATCTCTTTTCCAATATCAAGCAGTTACAAATAATTGAGATAAGTAACTGGGCTTTTGGCCAAATCTCTCTCCCTGAAGGATTCTCAAAACATCTGGTATGCATTCAAAATGGAGATTTTGCCAGGAGAAAGCAAACCAAAGCAGGAGGAAGACTCCAGCCTTTCCAAACACAAGAAAACCATCCACAGTAAATATTAAGCAATTTCTAAAGAAATCCAGATATATTCTTTGCTTTCCATGCCAATAACAGTTTTAAGTTCTATTATTCTTCCTTCTTCAAATGAATCCAGAAGAAAAGGCTTAAACCGCCACTTCTGAGTGGGAGGGGAGATCCCTCCTCACTTTCAAGCTCTCTGCTTGCCAGAAAAGCAAAAGTCATGAAACTGTTTAGAGATGGAATTCACGTTGCCCGTAAAGAGAAACAATGTCTCACCCGAATCCACATTCTTTTTTTTCTGAATTCATCCACCCGCTGCTAATGGCAGCGGCAAGCGGAAAACTCACTACCGCCCTCTTCTGTCGACTCCTAGGGCTTTTCTGAGATTGCCATCAGCCCACGTCCCTCAGAAGTTTGCCCCTTCGGTAGCCACCCCTCCTGGGTGGCATAGGCCTTTGGGGGGGCCGCCGGCAGAAGGAGAACATACCCAAGGGGCGGACAATGCCCCTTTTAGGTACAGCTGCTCCCCTGTACCTGTATATCTTGATATTGTTTTATTTAATTCATCAGTGTTTTTCTCCAATTGTAATGGGGTTTTTTTTCAAACAAATTTAATTGATTTTCATGGGGTAGGGTAAAGGGAAGGTTATAATTCCATCTTGGTACAACAGCTTGTCATTCGGGTATATATGGTCTGTTACAATATATTCTTAATATTCTATTAACCATTGATAGAAATACACCTGCTCCAATACTTAAGATATCTATATTTCGTTTCATTTATTACACCTTTTGATTAATTCTCACACTATTTTAGTTAATTTCCAGTTTCTTGAATATATCTTTTACACCTTAGTAAGTGTTGAGGTTCTGCTTCGCCACCTCCGAATAACAGATGACTACTCCGGTTATGAAAATGCAAAAGTTTATTCAGGGGAAAAATACTAGCAGACGAACTTCTCCTCAGCAGTGCGTGGATAATATTGGCACTGCTGATTCATCGTAGCCCATATGCTTAAATACATTAACTGACCAATCATAATCCACGCCAGTCTCTAACCAAGATTACATCATTTATAAAAAGCCCGTCGCCATCTTTGAAGGTGCTGTCTCTCTCCGACGCCGGATACTCCTCCACCAACCATGTGAATCCCCATCATCCCCCTCCACCCCCCCAGGTAGTTTGTCACGATGTCATCACAGATGCTGTCGAGCCAGGGTTCTCGATAGTCAGCCCTCTCTACCATGGGTCTCCCTATAAAATAAATAGCATAATTAATAGCATTGTCAATCATCAAGTCCCATCCCTCCCTCCCCCGGGACGCAAGGGATGTTTCCGATGATACTGACAAATCAACCGATCAGCCTGTATCTCGTCCTTCCGTACCCACAATGCCTTGACTAGGGAATACCCCTTCCATTGCATTAAATAGTGCAGCACTCATCGACGCCACCATGAGTCCAAAATTGACTGTATTTCAAAGTTACTTCCATGTACCGGTCCAGGGGGGGACACCGAAGATGCGACCATCGGGGCCAATTTCAACAAATTAATGTAAAAAACCGGGTGTATGCACCCCATCGAACGGGGCAAACGCAGCCAAACACACACCGGATTTATAATCCTTTCAATAGGGAACGGCCCAACAAATTTCGGTCCCAATTTGCGACAATTTCAGTGAAGTTTTAGATATTTCGTCGACAAATACACTTTAATGTTCACCTGCAACACCGGACCAGGAATTCTATCTTTATCAGTATAACCCTTATAGGCCTCAAAAGCTTTCCGCAATGAGTCCTGTACCTTTGGCCAGCTCCCGCCAACCACCCCTACCCATTCGGCCGGGTCACACCCCAGACTCCCCCTTGTTCCTCGAGATCAGGCATCATCCTAATATCCCTCCAATACACCACTTTAAAAGGCGTCAACCCTGTACTTGAATGAACGGCATTGTTATACGCCACCTCTGCCAACGGTCTGCTGGGTTCTCGACAGTAAGCACTGTCGATACTAACAATTATTTTTTATCCTGTGGTCTCAACTTTCTAGGTGACAACCCTCCCCAGTCTTCAGGTATGGGCTGTTGAGTCTCATTCCTCTCATTCTCTAATAGTTTATCTTCTTCACCTCTCTTTCTAGACTCCACCTCATCTCCTTCCAGGAGAGGACTATATTCTTTGTAGAAAGCTTCTGCTTCACTACCTTGTTTAATTTGTATTTTTTTCTCCTCCCAGAATACTATGACACCTTCAGGAATCAACCATCTAAATATTATTCCCTTGGCGAATAACTTCTTTGTTAAGAACTGATACTTCTCTAGTGCGCTGCTTAGAGAGTCCAAAGCAATGGGTTTATCTTTAGTCTGATTGGCCAGAGACTGAGGTAATTTTAGTATGAATACCTCTCCTCTTCCAGAAGGGGCCCAGTTATTATCTCAGTTGGCGTAGAGAGACTACTTCTAAAACAATTGCTTTGGACTCTTGGAATTTTTTAAAAAATAAATAAATCCACCTTTAACACCTGCTCGGCTCTTATCTTGAAAAGCAACCATCAGCTGATTTTCTTTTTGTTCCCAGTGGCTCCCTTTCACAGCAGCTTGCCGAACTCTTTGCAACTGGAGATTTGCAGGCAAGAGGAATAGGAGAGGCTTCCATTAGCTCTCCTAACTAGGAGGGGGGTTTCATTTAGTGGAGGTTCATTGGATCATATTCCCCTCCATTATTTTGCTGAGCATATTGCCGTGGGAGGCTCGGGAACTGTCTCACCGCCTTCGCATTCTCTTAAATTTACTTTTGGAGACAGAATCCGTTCCGCCGATTCACGCCATTTTTTACAGCTCTCACTTCCGTCTTGCCCTTAGTTGGTTTCCAGCTTCCGCAGCAGCAGCCATTTTGGTTATTGCCTTTGGATTCTGAGCTGTGCTGGGCTTTCTCTTGTTTTCCAGCATCTGTTTCCATTCTAAGCTACATTGTTGCACTTCAGCTGCTGGAGGCTTTACAGGAGGTTTGAATTGCAGCTGAGTATTTGAGGCTTTTGAAGTTTATTAAATGGCAGGGTGTGATTCTACCAGACCTAATGAATCTTCTTCCACATCAGCAAGCCAGGATATTTCCCAGGGGAGAGGGATCCAAAGAGGAGGAAAGAATCTTCTAAAGTTGCTTCCAGTGCTTCTAAAGCTGCTTAAAGCTTCTAAAGCTGCTTCCAGTGTACCTGGAAGTACCTGCTTCCAAAACAAAACTCTCTGCCTCTGAGAAGGATGCAAAAAAGAGACAGAAAGCTTTAGACAAGCAGTTTTCTAAGGCTCAGAAGAGAGTGGAAGTAGGCAACAGGTCTCCTATTCCAGCTAGCAGTCCCAGACCTACTCTTCCCTCAAAGAGCATTTCACCTACCTCTGCTGATTTGAATCTTCATTCTGGTCTGTCTCCTAATCTAAATTTAGACTTGGCCTTGTTTCAGCCTCAATCTTCCTCTGAGTGGTAGCCATCTACTACTGAAGCTAATGTTTAAGGGCTTCATTCCCAAAGATCCTCAGTTCCTTCTGCTACCTTCACCTCTACTGCTGCAGGCCTGTGCCCAGATGAAGATCAGTGTCCCATGACTTCTAGGGAATTGTGTGAAATGATTTCTTAAACAATTTCCAGGGGTATTGATGCAGCCCTTGACAAAAGGGGCATTCGTGATCAGCCATACTCTTCTGGCTCATATCATCCAGCTCATGGTCATTCTAGCCCTCCTCCTAGAAGTTTTCTTCGAGAGGCTGGTTCGCCTTTATCTTCACAGCAGAGTGATTCATCTTTCATGGAGGAAGATGAGACTGTGGAATGCAGTTTTTCTGAAGCTTTTTCCTCATACAAAAGAAATCAGGAGACCACAGGGCCATTCGGGACTTAAAGCAACTAAATTTTCACGTCCAATACCGACATTTCAAGATCAATCCATTCTCAACTGCATCAGACCAGGAGATCTACTCATATCCATAGACCTCAAGGAAGCTTATCTTCACATTCCGATCAGAGACTCTCATGGACAATTCCTCTGATTCTGCTATGCTGGTGCTCACTACCAATACAGAGCCCTTCCCTTCGGTTTGTCGTCAGCCCCCAGGACATTCACAAAAATATTGGATGTGATAGCCGCCTCCTTGTGGAACATACCTATCCATCTCCAATTTTATTTGGATGACATTCTGATTCAGGCCTCATCTCTTCACCAAGCTTAGAGGGACCTGCACATTATACTTCAGACCTGGGTTCATGGTGAACCTCGGCAAAAGCCAGCTGAAGCCCTCCACCCACCTGCTTCATCTGGGCACCCATATCAACACCTTATCAGGTGAGATTTACCTGTTGCCAGACCAACTAACCAGCAACGGCTCAGACACCACAAACATTCCCCTCATTGAATTGTCTCGATTGTTGGGGAAGATGATCTCCTGCCTGGGCATCGTCCCTTGGGCACAGTCAGTGGGCTCGACTCTTCAGTTCCACCACTTGGGTCCGAGTTCCTCAGAAGGTGCTCAGGTCTCTGGACTGGTGGTCTCCCCAGCCATGAACAAGGGCTCTTGTTTCAGCCAACCTCATAGGCTGATTTTCACTACAGATGACAGTCAATTTGGTTGGGGTGCCCATTTACAGTCGCAAGTAACCCTGGGCAGGTGGTCTCCATTGGATTTATAGAATGGCATCAACTGGTTAGAGCTATAGGCAGCTCATCTGGCACTTCATCATTTCTGGAACCAGCTATCTGGTTGCCATGTCCTCCTGTTAACAGACAATCACCACCAAGGCACATGTGAACTGGCAAGGAGGCATGAGGTCGAGAGTTCTCATGTGCCCTGGACCAATGGGTGGAGAGTCATCTGCTTTCCCTGAAATAAATTTGGGGGGAGGACAGTGTTTGCTTGAGCAGGACAACCTTGGACCAGGCTGAGTGACAGCTTCATCCAGCCTTGTTCAACCAGCTGGTCACCATATTCGGCCCCTACGAAGGTTGATCTTTTTGCATCCCCACGGAACACCCAACTTCCCAGGTTCTATTCCTGGTTCCAGTCACCTGGAGTGGAAGGGATTAATGCCCTGCTTTGCTGGTGGCCTGCAGATGTCCTCTACACATTCCCTTCAACTCCTCATCCTGAGGGTCATTCGCAAGATTCTCGAGGAGGAAGCAGAAGTTCTCCTCATGGCTCCTCACTGGCCCAGGTGAGCCTGGTTCACAGAGCTACTGTCCCTGTCAATATCTTCCCCCTGGAGGATTCCCTCCCACAGGATCTCCTTACGACGGGGGGCCATGCAACATCCAGACCCATGGCTTCAACTAGCCATCTAGCTTTTGAAAAGGAGAATCTAGCACAAGATCTTTACTCTTATGATGCCATCTCCATCATTCAGGCTTACAGATGACCTTCCACCACATGGATCTATGACGCCACATGGGTGCGTTTTGCAGATGGTGTGTGGGATCACATATCCAACCAACATTGGCCACAGTTCTGCAAGTTTTGGACTTGACTCAGGGCCTGAAGAAGGGTTTGGCTACTAACACCCTTCATAGGCAGGTGGCGGCTCTCGCAACAGTTCTTCCAGGCAAGGGTACTTCCTCCTTATCCCAGCACCGGGAAGTTCACAGTTTTCTATGGGATGCTACCAATATGCTCCCGCAGACGGTCCACAGATTCCCATCCTGGGATTTGACTCTCATCCTCCAGGCTCTCACTTCCATCATTTGAACCTCTTAATTTGGTCAGCCTCAAATTTCTGACCTTCAAACTGTCCTTCCTTGTGGCTATTACCTTGGCCAGGCATTTTTCGGAACAGACAGCCCTGTCCATACAGAATGACCTCTATATTTTTCACTCAGATAGGGTCATTTTGCGTCTAAACCCCACTTTCATTTCCAAAGTGAATACCTGTTTCCACAGGTCACAGGACATTGTTTTGCCTGATTTCTGTCCCTGTCCGTGAATGACGTTGGCATACCCTTGACATGTGCAGGGCTCTATGCTGTTACATTTCTAGAACTGCACCGTTCCACAGAACAGAATCCCTGTTTGTTTCATTTCAGCCTCAATTGATGGGGTGTAAGGTTTCTTCTTCTGCAAACAGTAGTTGGCTGAAGGCTTGCATTGTTTCAAATCTGAAATTGCTTGTAATATTGATTGTCTCACCGCCCTCTTCTCAGGCCGAATAAAACGTGGATGCTTTCTGGAATCAAACGTGTTTATTTCAGATAAGGAAAGTAGTTCATGGAACCATAGGTGCAGAAATCGCAATACCCCCCTGCCGAACACTGTCCCGTTTAAACTATCCCGCCCTTTCGACAGCCAATCCACTCCATTCTTGAAGCCAACGCCCATCTTGGTCTTCCTGGGTCCAATGGTCTGCTGCCACGTCACCAGGGCTACGATAGTCTATTCTACGTCCGCGGTGCACCCCCATCACCAATGATGCTAAAACTCTCGAATCCACCACCAGTGTTCCCTATGCAAAACTGTCAGGTGAGTTTGTCGAGCCTGACAGACGGACCCCCTTCACCAGGAGCAGACCTAAAAGAACAAGTAAAATACAATAAAATTTATTATAAATAATTTAAAACTTTTAAAACTATAAAATGCTAAAACTCTAATAAATCAGGAGCCCAGGTGCCTGTGTTTTGAAGGGTACTGCCTGTGGAATCGGTGTACCAGCCGAGGGGCGTCCATGTCACTCCCCCGACCCAAGATGCCTCCTCCGGAGGGTACCCCTTCCACTTCACCAAATACACTTCCACTTCCACTTACCCCTTCCACTTCACCCTTCCACTTCACCAAATACATCACTGTGCCCCTAACCTGTCTTGAGTCCAGGATTTCCTCCACCTTGAACGAGTCTCCACTTACAGGCCCTGGTTGCCTCCCCGGGGGGGGGCATCTTTAAACAGGCCACTATGAAAGACAGGATGGACCTTACCTAACAGTCTTGGTAGCCTTAACCTTAATGTCACTGGATTAACGATCCGGGTTATCTCAAAAGGACCCACATACTTTGGCCCCAGCTTGCGACAGTTTGTGACTAGGGTTGCGCAGTTTTAGATATTTCGTTGAGAGGTACACCCTATCGCCAACCTTAAAGGTGGGTGCCTCCTTCCGGTGTTTATCTGCTGCTTTCTTATAAGCCTCTGCTGCTTCTCCCAATGCCGTTTTTACTTGTGGCCATAAGGTAGATATAATGGAAGGCCATTCACCTACCTCCGTTGACCTGTCTCCTCTCAATTCTAACTCCGGTATTGCTCTGAATTTTTTTCCCATTACGGCGCATACCCCGTGCATTGATACACTGCATTATTGTATGCTACCTCAGCAAACGGTATGAGATCAGCCCAACCCATTTGCTGGTAGTCAAATTACGCTTGCAGGTACCGTTCTACCATGGCATTTGTCCTCTCAGCTGTGCCATTGGTACTATGGTAGGCTGTAGGCCATTGGTGGTAGGCTGTACTAAATCCCTGGATAGACCCCACTAGATGTACAAAGTTTCTCCATAGCTTTTCCATGAACTGCACTCCCCGGTCCAAGATTATCTGTTGGGGCACCCCGTGGAGTCTATATATATGTTTAATAAATAACCCGGCCAGTACCCAAGCCGAGGGCAAATCCCGACATGGGATAAAGTGTGCTTGCTTCGAGAACAAGTCAATCATGGTCCAGATGACTGTCTGGCCCTTGCTCTTCGGCAAATCCACAATGAAATCCATCCCCAAGATCTGCCAGGGTTCTGAAGGATCTGCCACTGATTGAAACCTATTGGTTTCCCTGATCTGGCCTTGTTCCGTAAGCAATTCTCACACCTGCCCACGTATGCCTTCACATCAACCCTCAGCCCCGGCCACCAAAACTGTCATCTCAACAAATGTAACGTCTTTACGAAGCTGAAATGTCCTGCCGCCTTTACATCATGGCATCTCCTCAGGACCTATGATCATAATTCCTTGGGGACATACAATTTGTTACCAACCCACGCTAAGCCCCCCCCCCCCCGTTGACGTCATTTTGGATCCATTTCTCTGTATCCATTTGTCTCCTTTTAGCACCAATTGTACCCGCTCTTGCCAATCCCCTGCTGCTGGCCTTTCGCCACCTCCCGCCTTGGTATCACTGCTTGTACTACTGGTTCCTGTTTGCTCTGGTATTGGGGCAGTCAGGACAGTGCGTCTGCCAAGAAGTTTCCCCCCCCCCCGGCACATATCGCAACACAAAATTAAATCGGTGGAAGTACTGCGCCCACCTCACCTGTTTGGGCGACAATCGTCGAAGGGTCTGAAGAGCCACCAAATTTTTGTGGTCTCTCCAGACCTCAAATGGGATTGTCGCCCCCTCAAGATGGTGGCGCCATACTCCCAACACCCACCGGATGGCGAAGGCCTCCTTCTCCCACACTGCCCACTGCCTTTCCACCCCCGTTAATTTTCAGGATGTATATGTGCAGGGGACCAAACTATCATCTTCATTGCGCTGTAGCAGCACTGCTCCCTCGGCCACATCGCTGGTGTCCACTTGGACCACGAACACCTTCCCGGCTTATGTCTCAACACCGGCTCTTTTGAAAAGAGTTGTTTTAGTTGTTCAAAAGCCCGTTGGCATTCTCCCATCCACACTAACCTCTGTCCTGGCTTAGGCTTACCCTCCAACTGTTTGGTCTTTAACAATTCTGTCAACAGTAATGCTATTCTAATGAAGTGGGGGATGAACTGCCTGTAAAAGTTCACAAAGCCTAAAAAGCTTTGCAGTTGCTTCCTATTTACAGGTGGCTTCCACTCCAACACTGCCCTCACCTTGTTGGGCTCCATCTCCACTCCTTCCCATGATATATGGTACCCCAGGTAGTCGATCGACGTATGATGGAATTCACATTTTGCCAATTTTAGGTATAGCTTGGCGTCCAACAACCTTTTTAGTACATTGGTCACCAATTGCACATGTCCTGTCATTGTACGCGAATAAATGAGTATGTCGTCCAGGTATACGAAGACTCCCTGGTATAGATATTCATGCAGAACTTCATTTACTACCTGCATAAATACTGCGGGGAGCCCCTGCAGACTGAACGGCATAACACGAAACTGGTAACTACCTAATGGGCAGTTGAAGGTGGTCTTCCATTCATCCCCTTTCTTTATCCGGACTCGATAATACGCTTCTCGGATATCGAGCTTCGTAAAGATCATTCCCGTGCCTAACGTTGGTAGTAAATCCTTAAATAATGGTAGAGGGTACAGCGGGTCTCTGCATACTGTGTTTAGACCCCGGAAGTCCACGCACAGATGTAGACTGCCATCTTTTTTCTCTTTGAACAACACCGGGGCTGCCATATGTGAACGACTTAGAGCTATAAAGCCTTGTTCCAGGTTTTTATCCACGTATCTACGCAATTCTACCATTTCCAATGGCATCATTGCGTACATACGTGGTTTTGGTAATGGCACCCCCCGTTTTAGTTCAATGGCACAGTCAGTCTCTGGGGGGGGGTAGGGTGTCACTACCTTCTTCACTGAACACAGCCTCATTTGGTGCATATATGGTCGGGATCCCTTCTTTCTCACACACCTTCACCTCCACTATTTCCTTCTCTCCGCATCCCTCTCCCAATTCTCGCACCTTCGGGCCTGCCCTTTTCATCAATTGGATCTTAGCCTGTCCATTATCCCACCACAGCATCGGCTGCCAGCGGTCTAGCCACGCCAATCCCAGGACTAGGGATTCTACTACATGTTCCAGTACTATGAACTGTAATGTTTCTTTATGTTTCCCAATCCGCAACGTCACCGGCTCGGTGATTTCCACAGTGGGTTTTTCCCCCAGGACCGACCCATCCATCTGTTCGAATATCACAGGGTTGGGTAATGGCGCAACCCTTATTCCCAAAGCTTCTACTAGCGATTTCTTAATCAGGCATCAAGTGCACCCTGAATCAATTAGCGCCCCTTGCTCACTTCCTCTAATGTTCACCTATTCTGGATCTTTACCCTTAACACAAATGGGGCCACCACACCACTCACCATTGAATACTCCTCCTCACTGTCAGCTTCCACTATGAGCGAGGATTGATCAATGGTGCTAGCCTCAGGCTGGGATGATGATGTAGCACTAACTGGCCTAGTCGTTACGGCCGTGGTCTCCACACCCCTGGCTCTATCCGTTGTTCTCCCTCCCTTGCTGTGGTTGTGGCTCTTGTCCCCTTGTTGCATCTTCTCCGGACAATGCGCCGCGATATGCCCGAGCCGGTCACACCTATAACATCGTCCTCCCCATCCAGGCACTCGGGTTTGTTGTTCATCCCTGGTCTTCGCATGGCTTGTCCCCTGTCTTGCGATTTCTCTCTCACGGCCCTCTCCTCAGGCCAAACGTGTTTATTTCAGATAAGGAAAGTAGTTCATGGAACCATAGGTGCAGAAATCGCAATACCCCCCTGCCG
>JANHFP010418917.1:0-11113 GCA_032468135.1 Calamaria suluensis
CTGCCATCTCGCCAATCCCGCCCGCTCTTGCTCTCCCCTCCTCGGCCTCGCTCCCAAACCGCAGCACCGTCCTCCCCACCCAAACAGCAACTCTGACTTACTCCAGGGAACACACATTCACACCATAAGACACACTGACATTTCCCCCCATGTTTTTGGGGAAAAAAAGTGCGTCTTATGGTCCGAAAAATACGGTATGTATATTTTTAAAACTTGTTTTACAGTACATTTTTATAGTTTTATTGACTAACAGCAGGATTCTTCTTGTTCCAGCGCTTAAAGTACCTATTCCAACATTTTGTTTAGTTTCCAGTTTTCTGACTGTCTCTTTAACATTTTGCAGAAAACAATTCTAAGAGTTACAATTTATCTTGCAATCTCAGCCTTCCGGGTGACATCCCCCGGTCTCTGGGTACGGGCTGTTGAGTCTCCTCTCTTTCCATCTCTCTTGGTTTACCTTCTTCCCCCTTCTCCCTAACCTACAGCTCTTCTCCCTCTAGGAGACCTCTGTGTTCATTGTAGAAAGCTTCTGCTTCACTACTATTGCTCAGTTTATATCTTTTTTCCTCCCAGAAAACTTCAGGCATCAACCAACTAAATATCATTCCTTT
The DNA here is from genome assembly GCA_032468135.1 of Calamaria suluensis. Classification (NCBI taxonomy): domain Eukaryota; kingdom Metazoa; phylum Chordata; class Lepidosauria; order Squamata; family Calamariidae; genus Calamaria; species Calamaria suluensis. The sequence goes on from JANHFP010418917.1 coordinate 612, forward strand.
GGCAAAGGTTTTTTTTTTTTTTGGTTAAAAATTGAGGTTTATATTTTTCAAAGGCACAAATTATAAGCCCTAACACAAACATAAAATACTGGGAGAAACGCCTGGCAGGTTTTATCATTTTCATTTTAAAAAACACAACTTTTCTCCTTTTTCTGCAGAAGTAAATATCTGTTTTACTCCAAGCGTGTGTTAATCTGGCTGCCAGAAGGATAAACTGAAGCTGGAAGATGTCAGATCTGACTTTATATAGACCTGTAAGGACAGTTTAAGGTTCTAAAAGAAAAAGTGTATCTGGACATTTTCATTTATAGTAGATAAACGTTCAGTTAGCTTGTTCCCTTGCCATGTTTTTTTTTTCTTGTTATCATACCTTACTGGTTTCCTGTCTTGAAACAAATCTTCCAGGCTGTTTCTAAAATGTTCAGCAACCACCACCAGTCTCTCTGAAGGAAAATATAGGCATGAACAAAGTAAGTTTTAGTATAATAATATGCATATAGACGCCAAACACTTTTACTTTAACATCTTGTCAAAATTGAAACCATATTATGACACCCTGCATCATACAATACAAAGAAGATGACTATAACAGAATGAGGAATCCAGAGTTTTCGGGATCAATAGGATCTTTCTAGCTTCCAAAATACCACCTATGACGCACAGTCCATATTATTATTATTGTTTTGTTTTTCTTCCTTTCTTTGTTTAACTGCAAACAAAATTAAAAGAAGAATCTGGAGTTCCACAAAATAAAAAATATTTGCTTCCAAGGATGCCCTTGGATTCTAGATAGGCCCCATAGAGATTATTAGAACAAAAAAATGAGTTGTAGTTCAGAGCTGGCATTGAAATCTGTCTCTGTTTACCAGGAAAAGATAAGATGGTTGGTGAACTGAATGACTACAGAAGGTGACACACAGCAACCTTATTAAGTTTTCTTGAGATATAAACTGGCATTTTACGACTAGCTGCCTTTATTGTGACAGCTACTTTGTGAATAGGAAAATCTCCCTCCCCACAATTGTTTTTTTTTTGAATGTCAACATGTTCAAATACAGGCAGACTTAGCACAGTTCATTTAGCGACTAGTCAAAGTTACAACAGCACTGAGAAAAGTGACTTATGACCATTTTTCCCATTTACGACCATTGCAATATCCCCTTGGTCGTATCAACAAAATTCAACTGACTCATGGTTATAGTGTCCCACAGTCATGGGAGCCAGATTCACTTAACAACCGTGTTACTAAATAACTGCAGTGATTCACTTAACAACTCTGGCAAGAAAGATGATAAAAATGAAGCAAAACTCACTTAACAGCTGACTCACTTAGCAACAGAAATTTTGGGCTCAGTTGTGATTAAGTGGAAGACTACCTGTATAAACACTTTGTTGAGAACTCTTACCTGGTGAATACTGAAGTTAACATATAGCTAGCAGTTATTATTAATAGCCAGTAAATCTAGATGCAGTGCCACCAGTCAGATTTCATGTATTTTTTTATCCATTTATTAATTTTATTAAATACACACATATACATACACACACACTTTTTATCACAAAGGAGGATTTAAAGACAATGCTTCATTGTTGTTGTTAGTTGCGAAGTCGTGTCCGACCCATCGTGACCCCATGGACAACATTCCTCCAGGCCTTCCTGTCGTCCACCATCCTTTGGAGTCCACCCAAGTGCACGCCTACTGCTTTAGTGACTCCATCCAGCCACCTCATTCTCTGTCGTCCCATTCTTCTTTGGTCCTCAACTTTTCCCAGCATCAGGTTCTTCTCCAGTGAGTCCCTCCTTCTCATTAGGTGGCCAAAGTATTTGAGTTTCATCTTTAGGATCATTAAAAGACTATTGCTGTACAAACTACTGTTTCATAAATGTGTGGAATATAGCTTAAATCTTGTTCAGCAAAACATCAGTAAAATTGCAATATACTTACATGATTTGTGTAAACAAATTATGAGACAGAAGTCTAGAAATTCTCAGTCATCCAGCTCATGGTTGCTTTTTTCAGGAGGCAACTGGATTTTCTTGATTTTTTTTTCTTTTGAAGACCTTTGGCTTCTCATCCAAGAAGCTTCTTCAACTCTGACAGGATAGTGGGGGAATGGAAGGATTTAGGGAAGTGACCCTGGAGATGCAGATAAACCTTCAAGTACCTCAATGACCCTCTAAAACAGTGGTTCCCAAACTTTTTCATTTCATTTCATTTATTAGATTTCTATACCGCCCCTCTCCTTACGGACTTTTTCAGTCCACCGCCCCCTTAGTGCTACAAAATTATCCTCAGTGCCCCCCACCCCCTATCGGTTCTGTTGGCGTGGCTTGGATGTCCTGTGACTGAGTGTGCGTGGCCAACTCAATGTCACTCAAAGCCTTGTCTAGTCACATGACCCCCACCAAGCCATGCCCACCAAGCCACAGCCATAGAACCAATGGCAACAGTTTTTAGATTTTACCCCTGGATCATCCAACAGAAAGCCACAGTAGGGGGAAGAAAGAGCCGTGGGTTTCTGACACCCATTGATTTGGCCCACGTGCGCTGTTTTCCTTGCCTCTTACCGACCCCCTAAGGCATTCTACAACCCCCCAGGGGGCAATACCGCCCCCTTTGGAAACCACTGCGCTAAAAGGATGCAAATTATCAGCTGTCTGCAAAGAATATAAATCCTTCCATTCCCCCCACTATCCTGTCAGCTTCTTGGATGAGAAGCCAAAAGTCTTCAAAAGAAAAAACAAGAAAGTCCAGTTGCCTCCTGAAAAAGGCACCTTTGGGACAAATTGTGAGAGGGCACAATTATAGCAATAGTACCTGTTATCCTCACAGTCAAAAATCCTGTTGTACGTACCAGTCTCTTTCATTTACTTTGTCTCATATTAACTTCATTATCAGTAAAGAAGCAGAATTAGTCCTTTCTCCAATATAAAAGGGCAAAACATGATTGATTGGATATACTTATTAGTTATTATGGTAATCATACTGGGCTTAAGATCATACTGCTCACAATTTGTTTCAATTATAAAGACCAACGTAGAACACATATACGCATACAGAAAAAATCAATTTTTTTCCACTACTGGTTCTGTGGGCGTGGCTTGGTGGGCATGGTGTTGCTTGTTGGGCGTGGCAGAGGAAGGATACTGCAAAATCTTCACCCTCATCCCACTCCAGGGGAAGAATACTACAAAATCCCCATTCCCTCCCAACTCATGGGGAAGGATATTGCAAAATCTCCATTCCCTCCCCACTCTGGGGCCAGCGAGAGATGGTATTTGCCGGTTTTCCAAACTACTCAAAATTTCTGCTACTGGTTCTCCAGAACCTGTCAGAACCTGCTGCATTTCATCCCTGTGTATGTTAATATATACATACATATATGTATGCATGTATGTATATATGCACCTATGCATCTATGCACCTATGCATGGATGCATATATACATATATATAATCAAATCAATGTAGTCAATATATTGCACATATATACACATACACACACACATCTATGTATGCATGTTTGTATGTATATATGTGCGTGTATGTGTGTATTATGTATTATATATATAATCTTATGTAGAATCAAAAGAGCCTTATACTTTTAATCCTGGATTTATTATAAAATAAATAAGATTTATTTGCAGCAGGATCAATTCTAACCTGTACCTTCTTACGCATTAAGAAGAAATTCACAAAGGCAAACAATTGATTTATGGCACACGTACAAACATAAATAGTTCAATCTTTATATATAGTTCAATTCCTATGAGCAAATACCTCTGATGTCACCATTTTCATTCCTCATAAATCCATTTTAAAGGATGTGGCTCTAGCAGTTCTAAGTTGAGTATTAGGGACAAAAGAATTGACACTTGATTTATCATGTTTTATTCACTAGCATAACATAAGAATCAGAAAAACTACATAAATATTGCTATTCTAAGCCAGAACTTGTACATCTGGAAATTAAATTACTTGTAATTTACATGTCTTAAGAAGTTGCAATAAATAGAAAAATATCTAATTTGGAAGAATGGATCAGTGTATATATGAATCCATATCCATCCTAGGTTTGACTCTGGAGCCTAAATTAAATTGAGGAATATTCTTCAGATTTCCCAATTCATTTTGGAACTGAATCCAGACTTTTCTATGCCTTGCATCACTTGAATACAGAATGGATTTAATTATTTTTCTGGCATTGCTGCATAACTTAGGATCTTGACTATGGGGAAATAGCAGCTACATTATGTTCAAAAAAACCAGGAATTGTTGAAATACATAGCAATTCTATTATGGTCTTTACAGGAAAATCTAGTTTTCACATTTAATTTTTATCAATCTCTTGTCTTATAAATCAAACTGACTGAACTGATGTAATGCTATTAAGTCCGTAATGTTATGGACTTAATGCAAGCTTTATGATTCAGAATTTTGAGGCAGTGGTATAACTGAGTTGTTATTCAGGTTTTTACATATAAGTATTTTTACATATAAGTATAAAATTGCAACACTAAAACAGATTCCAAAAAGGGTAAGAGATATCTGATGCAGATGCCAATTCTTATCGACAAATTATACCATAAAGGAATCATGTTTAGGTGACTGATGCCAGAAGGTTTGTTTATATTCTGGGAAGAAAAAAGAATTAAAATAAATACTACAGAGGAGGTGGAAGCCTTCCTTAAAAAAACACAATGTCTTCCTGGAGGATGAAGTATTGAGGGCTACAGGGGGAAGTGAAGATGGGAGGACAGCAGACAGGGGAAGGGTGGAAACTCCTTGTCCCCTCTTGGACGGTGGGGGGGGGGGGGATATCGTCCAGACGGTTGAGACCACAAGACAAGAAATAATGGTCAAATTTAATGCTTGGTAAAGTGTAAAAGCAATATTTTAAGAAGTGGATTTAGTTTAACTTGAATATATATATCCAAAACTGTTAAGGCAGAGATGATCTGGTGGATGCTCAATGGAATATGTAATGTGTAGATTTTATTATTTGATATTGAATTATTGACATATGGTATATTCATTTAATAGAACTTTTAATATGTAAAGATCATAAAGAATATAATACTGCATGAGACATTTTATATTGGTTAATGGAACAGATAACCTTGAATAACATGCTGCTGTATCAAAATGGATTTTTACCCTCATACCTTTTTCCCTTTGCATTAAAAAAAAACTAATAAAAATTATATTATATAAAAAAAGAAAGAAATTGCAAAGGCCACTTCCAAAAGATGCAGAAACAACAAGAACAATCCATCCTCCTTAGACACCTTCTTCCGCCACTGATGTGTCCCTAATCAGTAAACCGGTCAAAAATATATTGAGCTCTATTGAACTCGGAACCTACACAAATGAAACTCTTGCCATTTTTTTTACAGGCTGATATAAATGTGGTTTTTCAGAAAGAACCTGAATATCTAGCCTGGGATGAAAATAGAAGGAGGCATTTGTCTGGGGGAAAGCCAAGAAGCACAGCTTAGAGAGAGTATCGGTTCATTGTTTGGATCGGAACTAGTTGCAGGCCCTTAATCAGACTAGTGTGCTGGACTGTCTCAAGAACAACAATAAGATGTATGCAAAATACGATCAATTTCCACAGTAATGATACCAGATCGGCTTTATGACTGAAAGTTGAAACACAGCCATTTGCATTCAACTTCGGAATCAAGTGCAGCTTAATTCAAGTTTAGGCTTTAATTTAGGGTTAGTGGGTTAGTTTAAATATGTTTCTTAAGTAGATGCAGAGGGACGAAAGTCTTGGCCTGAATTGCTACAGCCTGTTTACCTCTACTGATCAGATTACAGGTAGTCCTGTACAACAGTGCATTTAGTGACGGTTTGAAGTTAGAACAGCACTGAAAAAAGTGACTTACAACTGTTTTTCACACTCATAAGCATTGAAGCATCCCCATGGTGTCATGTGATCAGAATTTGGACACTTCGCAGACTAATCATATTTATGATATATCCTAGGGCCCTTTTGTGACCTTCTAAGAAGCCAGGACCAAGAAGAAACCAGGTTCACATAACAACCATGCTACTAACTTAACAATTGTAGTGATTCAGTTAACAACTGAGGCTAGAAAGGGCCTAAAATGGGTAAAATCACCAGAGGTGGGTTTCAGCAGGATCTGACCAGTTCTGGAGAACCGGTAGCGGAAACTTTGAGTAGTTCGGAGAACCTGAGGTAAAAATTCTGACTAGTTCCACCCCCATTTATTCTCTGCCTCCCAAATCACAGCTGATAGGGGAAAAATGGGGATTTTGCAGTAACCTTCCCCTGGATTAGGGAGGGAATGGGGATTTTATAGTATCCTTCCCCTGTAGTGGAATGAGAGTGGACATTTTACAGTACCCTTTCTCTTCAATGCCGCCAAGCCACACCCACAGAACTGGTATCCAAAAAAACTTGAAACCCACCACTGCAAATCACGTAACAAATGTTTGAGCTAGGAACTGAAATTTTGAGCTTAACTGTGGTCATAAATTGAGGACTAAGTGCTCTTTAAAAGTTGTAAAAATCATTCTTTAAAAAATCATGTAGTCACATGGTCTAATTAGTGGACATAGTGGCAGACGTGTCCATCTACAACAGGATTTTCCAAACTCTGAGCTATATTTTCCTTGGGGAGGTGCTGAATACAGGGAAGATGTGAAAGACCTTTTCATTGCACTAAACCCACCTTTCCTTTTTTTAAAAAATATTGCTAACTTGTGTTCATTTTAGTGCTTGGACCAGTGGTGGGTTTCATTTTTTTTTACTACTGGTTCTGTGAGTATGGCTCGGTGGGCATGGCTGGGTGGGCGAGGCATTGGAAGGCAGGGAAATCTCTATTCCCTCCCCAATCCACGGAAAGGTTACTGCAAAATTCCCATTTCCTCCCAATCAGCTGGGACTCAGGAGGCAGAGAATAGATGGGGATGGGTCCAGTCAGAGATGGTATTTACTGGTTCTCCAAACTACTCAAAACATCTGCTTCCAGTTCTCCAGAACTGGTCAGAACCTGCTAAAACCCACATCTGGTTTGGATTTCCCAATGTTCAGATTACTCTAAATGGTGGAACATTGGCAAAAAAAATTAGGTATCTCTAACCTACAGGATCTCATTGAATGGACCGTTGCACTCAAGCTGAACAGACAGACATACCGATCTAGCCTCACCATTGATCATTGCCCACCTAGCAGTGAACATCAGAGGAAATTTATAAAGGTAAAGGTTTCCCTTGCACATATGTGCTAGTCGTTTCCAGCTCTAGGTGCCGGTGTTCATCTCCATTTCAAAGCCGAAGAGCCAGCGCTGTCTGAAGACGTCTCTGTGGTCATGTGGCCAACATGACTAAAGCACGGAATGCTGTTTACCTTCCAACCAAAGGTGGTCCCTATTTCTACTTGCATTTTTACGTGGTTTTGAAACTGCTAGGTTGGCAGAAGCTGGGACAAGTAATGGGAGTTCACCTCATTCCATGGCACTAGGCATTCAAACTTCTGAACTGCCGATCTTCTGATCGACAAGTTCAGCTGTCTTACCCACTGATCTACTTTTATTTGTTTTGTTGTTTAGATAAACCAGGAGTGCCAAACTCACGTCATCGTGTTGTCACGTAACATATCAGGACTTTCCCCCCTTTGCTAAAATGGGGGTGGGCATGGCTAGTGCATTACGCATCCAGCCCATGGGCCAGGAGTTTGACAGCCCTGAGGTAAGGGCCATCCAAGGGCCAGGAGTTTGACAGCCCTGAGGTAAACCATCCAAGGGTAGACATTTATAAATGAATAGCTATATGTGGTCAGTCTGTATTTCAATGAAAAACACTTGCTCAAAACCTAATGCTATAAAATTCGAGATTCTTGGGTCTCAATTTAAAGCAAATCTCTATCAGGCCCCAAGGGAGCCTGACCAACCTCTGTTAAGTAGGGAGGGTATAAAAAGGATTTTATTTTGCTGGAATGAAACTGTCTACCAGATCTCCCTCAGGTTTAAATTGTTTGTTCTGTTTAATGGACTGCCACATTGGCAAAATGGCAAAATGGATTGCTAAATGGGCCACCCCAACCCAGCCACATGACCACCTAGCCACGCCCACCCAGCCAATCCAGCCCCTCAACAGTCTGAGGAACTATGAATTGGCCCCCTACTTAAAAAGTTGAGGATCCCTGGTTTTAGAGAGTCGTTGAGGCCACTTGGAGGTTTGTCTGTGTCCTCAGGGTCACCTGAGTAGTGCCAATGGGTGTGTGGAGCCTTCTTGGAACTGCTGAATGAGTTCTAGACTGGAGATAGATGATGCTGTATCTGTCCCCCTCTGTTGAGGGAAGGTTATTCAATTTTGACATAGATGGCTTGTTTGACCCGTCTTTAAACCAGAAATCCTCTCTTCCAGAATGTGGACTTCACTTTTTTTCTAAAGAATGGCCTTTGTCTTTTAAATGCAGATGGATCACTGAATTTAGTCCTGATGGCTTTGTTTTCCTATGTTATCCTTTTGGGACAAACATGACTTGGATGAATCTCCATAGAATGACATTGTCAGCTGCCCATAAGGAGAACCTCCTAAAAATGTTCCACAGGTGGCATCTGCCACCAGCGAGATTGGCCAAGATGTACAAGAAAATGAAACCAAACTGTTGGAGATGTGGCTCAAATCAGGGTACCTTCTTCCATATGTGGTGGTCTTGCCCACAAGTTAAAAAGTTCTGGGATAAGATAAAAAATTGGATAATTGAAATTTCGGGTTATAATCTCCAAATGACACCTGAAATGTTCCTTTTGGGGATTCCTGAAGGCAGAATAGAGAAACATATATTTTACCTAATTATTCATATTCTCACGGCATCAAGACTATTACTGGCACAGAACTGGAAATCTCCGATCTTACCATCCAACACACAGATAATAAATAAAATTTATCAAGTAGCAGAGGCCAACAGATTAACCATGAAATTAAAAGATAAACAGGATTTGGAGTATTTTATTGTATGGGAGAAATGTTATAGTTGGGTTAATTCAAAAATAGGTAATTAAAGAAAGTGAAATTTGTTAAAGAATTTGTTATAGAATGTGTATATATATATATATATGAATAGGTATTTTAGTTGTTAAAAACAAAATATATTAAGAAGCCATTTTATGTATTGTCTTATGTATTGTTTTATGTATTGTTTTTTGTTTTGTTTTGTTTTGTTTTGTGGTGTATGTTAGAGGTGTGTTTACTTTCCATGTTAACATAGATTATGGAAGATTTTTTGATAAGGTTAAAAAAATGAATATGTAATCATGGGTATTTTAATTTGTTAAAACCAATAAAGATCATTTTTTTTAAAAAAAATATTTAAGATACTCCTAGATACGAAATAGAAACAAAACACAATACAACATGAAATAGAAACAAAACACAATACAATCCGCATAACATCTACCTGATGAAAATGACTGATGATGCTTTTAAATCAATAAAGGCAATTCAGAGAATCTCATGCAGATGGCTAATATATACTTCTATTTAATAGTGAAAAAATGAAATACTGCTCAAGGATCAATTGTTCCTTCTTGAAGTCTATTTGCTCCTCTTCCAGGATATTGTCCTATACTAGTCGGTCCAAAATATTAGGTGATTTCACACAGATTTCCTGAGGAGCATTGATTCCTACCTGACAAGCACCTTCTCTTCTGTGGAGACAGCATCCAGGATGGGTTGAACAGTCTGTTCAGATCACAGACTGAGTCAATCAAAAGTTTAGGTTCCACTTTTGTTGCTATGGGAACCCAGCTTTTGGCGAAGACAAAGATTTTGACACAATGTGCAGAGCTAGAATAAGGTAAGAGAAAGGAGAACAAGGACCAGACAAATACATCATGGAGGCACTAGATGCTGTCTCCACAGAAGAGAAGGTGCATGTCAGGTAGGAACCCCCTCCCCCCTCCCTGGTCAAACACTCTGCGGTGGCCGCTGCCATCGTTGCTGCCGCCCAGCTGGACATCACCGCCGCTGCCGCCGCTGCCTTCCTACTGCCGCCGCCGTCTCCACTCTAGCCGCTGCTCCCTGGTGAGAGAGGGGGCGGCGGGAGGAGACGGCGATTAGCGACTGGAGGCATGGAGGGTCTCAGGGAGCTGGAGGAGACCAGGGAGGGGGGTGAGTTTGTCCGACCCCCCCTGGTTGAACATTTTGCGGTGGCTGCCGCTGTTGCCGCCACCCAGCTGGACTCCCCGCTAACGCCGTTCCTGTTACCGCCATCGCTGACTCAGTTATGGTTGCCACTCCCTGTGAAGAGAGGGGGCGACGAGAGGAGCTGGCGACTGATGACAGGGGACGCCGAAGGTTTTTTGGGAGCTGGAAGGGACAAGGGAGGGGGAGCCATTTATTGCCCCCCCCAACTAAATATACTATGGTGGCCACTAACAACATCAACATTAACATCTTTAACATCATTGCCGCCGCCTAGCTGGTCTACTGTTCGTTACCGCCGTTGCCGTTGCCCCCGCTATGG
>JANHFP010418945.1:0-11111 GCA_032468135.1 Calamaria suluensis
CGAGTGGCAGATCCCCAGAACACGCAAACAGTTACAAAGTTTTTTAGGGTTTGCCAACTTTTACAGGCAGTTTATCCTGGGTTTTTCTGGGATAGTGCTGCCCCTGTCTGAATTATTAAAGGGTGTTAAGGGAGTAAAGCCCTCCCCGTCGCAAGTCATACCGTGGGATGACTCCTGTTCCAAAGCTTTTACAAGACTGAAAACCGTGTTTACAACAGAACCAGTGTTAAGGCATCCGGATACAACAAAACCGTTTGTGGTACATGCAGACGCCAGTGATGTAGCCATAGTAGCAGTCTTGCTACAACATGATCAAACGGGTGTATTATGTCCGTGTGCGTATACATCTCGCAAATTTTCCCAGGTAGAAAGGAACTGGGCCATATGGGAGAAGGAGGCGTTTGCCATTTATTGGGCCCTTCTCTCCTGGCGACATCTATTAGAGGGATCAGGGATTCCGTTTACCGTATTGACAGATCACAGGAACCTTGAGGTTCTGCAGAAATTGAGACAATTGTCTCCCAAACAAATGAGATGGGCCCAGTTTTTTAGCAGGTTTAAATTCAAACTGGAATATGTTCCAGGGTCCAAGAATTTGTTAGCAGACGGGTTATCACGTATGCCTCAATACGAGAGTAAACAGGAAAGAGTGGTGCAACCATTAATTTCACCTTTATTTGCCGTTACTAAAACACAGTGCTTAACACTGGAGCAGGTCAAGGAGGCTTTACGAGAAGATTAATGGTTTCTTGCTAACAAGGATACAAGCCAAGTAATTGAGGGGTTGGCTTATGTGAATGGGAAGATGTATATCCCAACTGCTCTCTGGAACAAGATTTTGTATTATTGCCACGATCACAAAACAGCTGGGCATTTCGGGTTTACTAAGATGCTACATTTGATTCGTCAATGGTATTGGTGACTGCGTATGAGGAGTGATATTGAGGAATATGTAAAGGCATGTGAGGTATGTCAAACAAGTAAAACCAAATCTGGTAAGCCCTGGGGAATGTTACAATCAGTTACCCAGCCGCACACCCCTTGGACCGATGTATCTATGGACTTTATTGTAGATTTACCCACTAGCCATGGCCATACGGTTATTTGGACTGTAGTAGACCTCTTCTCAAAACAGGCCCACTTCATTCCTTGCAAAGGGTTACCCTCCGCTAAACTATTAGTTGGCCTATACATAAAACATATATTCCGATTGCATGGAGTCCCCAGGAAAATCCTTTCGGACAGGGGAGTCCAACTTACAGCACTGTTTTGGCGGGAATTTCTAGAAGAACTTGGTGTAACTCAGTTACTGACGTCGGCCTATCATCCATGCACGAACGGAGTAGCCGAACGTACAAATGCAATGATTGAACGGTATTTCCGTTCATACGTGAATTACCAACAGACTGATTGGGTAGACCTAATCCCCTTCGCAGAAGCCACATATAACAATTCAGTCCACGCAAACACGGGATTTGCCCCTTTTAGGATCATTTATGGACATGAAGTCGAAATGCTCCCTGAACTCCCTGGCGTACCAATGAAGGTTTGTAATAACCCAGGTGAATGGTTGGATGCCATAAGGTCCGTATGGCCTACCATACGTACGGCATTAACCGACACCTCGGCAACCTATAAAACCCAAGCCAACAAGCATCGATTACCTTCATTCCACATGAAGGTTGGAGACCTAGTGTACGTCTCGATGAAATATATGAAACTATATCGAGCTAGTAAGAAACTAGCACCCAAGTATCTCGGACCCTACCCAATCGATAAAATTATTAACCCTGTGTCCGTTCGATTGAAACTACCCCGGTTGCTGGGAAAAATTCACCCAGTATTCCATGTGAGCTTGCTAAAACCTGTTACATCAGTAAAAGTGTATCCCAGACCTGGACCTGTATCAGCGGACCAATATGAAGTAGAATGTATATTGGATTCAAGATGGAATAAGAAACAGTTAGAATATCTTCTTAAATGGAAAGGGTACCCTGCTTCCGAAGCAGCATGGGTTAACTACAAACAAATAAAAGCATCGCGTTTAATCCAAGACTTCCATACCAAATACCCCGGAAAAGCCGGGTGTTAACAGCGAGCTATGCCTATAAGAAACTACATTAACGTACTTTTCTTTGTATTCCTCTCTAGGCGGAGCCTTGGTGAAGGGGAGCAGCATGTCAAGCCCTGCTTGACAAATGTCCCAAACAACGGTGAATGCTGCTTACCTGGTGGTGTGATGTCGGCCTAGCGCACTGCTGGTGGAATTAAAGCTCATGTGGGTGAAGGGAGGGGGATAATGATGGTTTATCAGGACGGTAACAAGACACAGCTGGGAGTTGATGGGGTTGGGCTGACCTGAGAGCTGAGAGCTTATCAGGACGGTAACAAGACACAGCTGGGAGTTGCTGGGGCTGGGCCGACCTGGGAGCTGGGATTGGCTCAGAGGCTAAATAAAGGACAGAGAGAAACGCCGGCGGCCAGAGCTGCCTAGATCCTCATTGCCAATTGTATTCTGACCGTTACAAAACAAATAAAGAAAGAGCTGATTCACTGTTCCTGTGTTGGAGTTTCGTTTTCTGAGCGGCTGACGTTGACAGTATTAATGTCAGATATGCAATGTGGATTCCAAACAGATGAGCTGTATTAGAGGATTGGCCTAGCAAATGTTTTGTATGCTCTGGTGAGGAGTATAATATTTCAGGAGAAGAAGCTGTGCAAGATTAGATTTACAACCTTTAATCCCTTTTTTGTGATATTGTTACAGTGGGCTTTAGGACTTAAATCATTTGTTATGAGTACTCCAATGTCCTTGACAGAGTGAGGATCATCAATGAGATCATGCCCACTTAGCTTGTATTTTCTGTTCTGATTCTTTTTTCCAATGTGTAAGACATTTGTTGGTTGTGATTTGGACTTGCCAGTTTTTTGACCATTCCGACCGAAAGCCCTGATCTTTTTGAAGGGTAGCAGCATTGTTGGTAGTGTTAAATAGTTTAACATCATCAGCAAATAGAATGCAGTTACTTATAATATGATTACATATGTCATTAATGTACAGTATTAAAAGTGTTGGTCCAAAACACTGCCTTGAGGAACACGAGTATTGACAGTAGCATGACTTGATAAGGCATTTCCTATTTTGACCAGTTGTTGTGTGTCTGACAGGAATGCAGTTATCCAATTATGGAGGAGTCCAGAGATGCCATATGATTTTAATTTTAGAAGTAGTTTATTGTGTACCACTGAATCAAAGGCTTTTCAAATGTCTATGTAAATTGCATCTATTGCTTTGCCTTGATCAAGATTTGTAGTCCCTATGTTTTTGCAGTGTAGAAGCTGTAGATTACAGGATATTTTTTTTCTGAAACCAAATTGTTTATTAGAGAGTAGGTTGTTTGTTTTTAGGTGGAGCATAATAGAATGGTTGATGATTGATTTCATGACTTTGCAGGTAACGCAGCATAAGGAGATCCATCTGGAATTCTCAACTTGGCTGGGCTCTCCTTTTTTGAAGATAGGGATGACCGTGGCTAGTCACCATAAATTGGGTAGGGAACTGGTTCGGAAATATGTTTCAAAGATTATGCTTAGGGGTTCTGCTGTAACAATGGAAAGCTTTTTTAAGAAGTATGCACATAGTCCATCAGATCCAATGGATAGAGATGTTTTCAGTTTGCATATTGCCTTTTCAATGTTACCTTCTGTGAAATCTATTTGTGTTAGATCAGTGTTGTTATTAGGAGTGCGACTGGGAAATATTGGGCATGAGCCATTGCTGTTAACAAAGACTACACTGAAGAATGAGTTACAGAGGTTTGCTTTAACTGCTTCTTCATTGCATTCTTTACCACTAGGTCCTTTTAGGGATGGGATTGATCTCAAATCTTTAAGTTTTTGTGCATTAAATTAAAATTAAAGTGTAGTAATTTGTACATTCAGTTTTTATTTGAGGGCATATATTTTTGCAGTGGCTTTTGAAGTTTGCTACATAGCCAGTTTTGTTTTTTCACCAGAGGGAATTTTTTTTTGGATTGAAGTATTCTTATTGATATGGGTAATTTGTTTTCCTTGGTTTTGGTGGTGATTAGTGGTTCATATAGTTTAATGACTCTATTGATTTATAATGGTCTTCAGCAGAGTTACAGTTAGATAATAGAATTTGCCAATCAAGAGATGATAGGTCAGAGTCTATGAGATCATAGTTGGCTTTTTTGAAGTTATAGTTTGGTATCCCGTTATTATAGCGATTCTTATAAGTGTGTATATTGAGGCAAAGGTCACTGTTGGAAAAGGGTTCTTTTATATCGACCATAAATTGAATTTAAGCTGTTGCAGAAGATGAGGTCAAGGCAGTTGCTGAGTCTATAGGGTTGTATGGATGGGTTCAGTTGCTCATTCATTTGTTGTCCAGTTAATAAAAGGTAGGTTTTGGTCACCTAGAAAGATGAGAGGGTATGGGCAAGAGGCTGCCCAGGTTAGTAGTGTAGTTAGCTTGTTTACATGTGTGATGTCATAATCAAGTACTCTGTAAGATAGTAAGAAGCGAATTGTGGTGTTTAAGGTCAATTCACAGACAATGGTTTCTGGAAGAACAAATTCATATGTAATTTGAATATTTTTAAGCTTAGTTTCTTTTTGTAGAAGATGGCTACTCCATCTCCTCTGTGGGTTTCACGATCAGATCTGTAAATGTGATATTCTCTTACTGTAGTAATGGAATCAGGGAGGGATGAGTTTAGCCATGTTTCACAGACAAATATAAAGTTGAATGTACCAGTATTTAATAAGATGAAAAGTTCAGGTATTTTGTTTACTATGCTTCGTGCATTTATTAGTTTTCATTCAAGGTCAGTAGTGGTTTTTATTGAGGAAGTAAGGGGCATGCTTACCTAGTTTTGGATGATGGGAGGAGAGATGTTCTGGAAATAGATGGTTTCTGGATGATAGATGGATTCTGTTCTGATAAAATTATTTAATAATTGCTAAAGTGAATTTATTGGTTATAATACCTCAGGACAAAGTAAAAATTGAAATTTAAATGTAGCCAAGTATCACAGGAGGAAAAGCATATGATTAATTTTGGAATGTAGAACTAAGATCTTTCAATGTACTTATTCTAATAAAGCTTGATTTGAAGAAACCATGATATAAAGGACCAAAGAAAAAACATTTGTACTTTCAGAATTAAATATTTGGCGATACTGCAGATTCTCTACCAAGGGAACTCCTCTAGCATTTCAGACATAAATTCATCTTCGTCACCTTGTTCTGATAGGAGCCATAACAGTAGCTCTAACCAAATACTCTTATTTCTAACAGTCTTTTTTATTTCAGATTCTTCCCTATTTGAGTAATCTGCAGTTCAACAACAGTGCTGGAGATGAGGTCTTCTTCTCAGAAGATGGACTGGGATCTGCTCGTTATGATATTTTCAACTGGATTCTCCTCCCCAATCAATCTTTTGTCCCCATGAAAGTTGGCCAAGTAAATCCTGAGGCTCCCCCAGGGCAGGATTTCACCATTAACTCTGATGGAATTGTCTGGGCAACAAAGGTGAGCTGCATAGAAGTGTTGTAAGTTCAGGGAAAGATTCACTCCCTTCCTGAGATGCAGAAGATCTTCCTGACTTGAAAACTAATCAATTGAGTCAGAAATTGTGGCAGCCATTTGGTGGAAAATCTGCTTTCAATGAAATGCCCTTAAGGTCTGATTTGCATCATTCCACAAAGGGTTATGTTTGGGAACAACATCTGCTTAAAACACTGGATGCAATTACAGCAAGCAACAGTGACTTCCATGGACCATTTCCACTCAGTTTTATCTTCTTGGTTCTTTCTTTTAGAAATGCTGTGGTTCAGTTACAAGCATTCCTTTGCAGGCTGAGATCCCAGTTCCAATCTCCAACATCTGTTGGTAGGTTGGGAGTGCCACTGTCCTTTATCCCCCATCAATTTTCCCTGGAATGTGGAAACAAATTAAAGAAGCACTTTAGTTGCTTAGGTCATTTCAAATATTTCTCTTTTCTCTTTCAGAAGGTGCCCCTTGCCAGGTGTGGCATGAAGAGGTGCCATGCAGGAGAGAGAAGAAGAGTTCCAGAGGGAAAGCAAGTTTGCTGCTACCAGTGTGACTCTTGTCCAGAAGGGACCTTTTCTAATGAAACAGGTAGAGAAGATGTCAAATGTTAATCTTCCAGGATCAAAGAAGATATTCATTAAATCTATTTTGTTTATTGTGATCATTTTTTATATGATGGACATGCACCTGTACTTTTCAGCAGAACCTTTCAATCCTCAGCAGTTCCACGCAGGATAGTTTTAGGGCAGAATTTATGAATCTCCAATTTGCATTTCAACTCCTCCTCTGATCTATCTGTGTCTCTTTGATAAAGTTGGAGGGATAAAAAAGTCTGAATGAACACATTTGAAGTGCAAAGTAGAGATATTAAACCAGGGATAATAAGCAAAGCAGCAACATTCCTGGATAACATGTCTATTGTTTTTCTGTGTGTTCCATTATAAAGTGAGGGAAAAACAAAAATCTCAAACTGAAAGCCACATTACTGATGAAATTGCACAGTGAATGTATAGCTGGAAATGAACTAATCCTCGTCACTGGATAATCTATCCTAGAATCATTATAAATGCAACATGATTTCCTTTGATGAATGAATTCTTAACCAAAGATTCTTGATTGCAGATGCAGCTCAATGTGAACCCTGTCCAGAAGACCAATATCCTAACAAAGACAACGACCAATGCATTACCAAAAAGATCCACTTCCTTGCCTATAAAGACACTCTGGGATACACTTTAATTTCTCTCACTCTTTTTCTCTCTGTGAGCACATGTGCAGTCCTGGTGATATTCTATAAACATCATGACACACCAATTGTCAAGGCGAACAACAGGGAACTCACCTACATCCTGCTGGTCTCCCTCCTGCTCTGCTTCCTCTGCTCCTTCCTCTTCATTGGTCGACCAGGGAAGGTCACCTGTCTGTTCCAACAATCTGCATTTGCCATCCTGTTTTCTCTTGCAGTTTCTTCTGTGTTGGCAAAAACTGTCATGGTGGTTCTGGCCTTCATGGCCACCAAGCCTGGAAACAGGTCCAGGAAACTCTTAGGAAAGCCACTGACCAACTCCATTGTCATAGCCTGTCCTCTAGTCCAAGCACTTATTTGTGCTACGTGGCTGGTAACCTCTCCCCCGTTTCCTAACATGGACTTCCGCTCCTTGTTTGGAGAGACCATCTTGGAATGTAAGCAAGGTTCAGCTTTGATGTTTTACATTGTCCTTGCCTATCTATCTGTTTTGGCCTTTGTTAGTTTCACAGTGGCATTTCTAGCTAGGAGATTGCCTGATAGTTTTAATGAAGCCAAATTCATTACTTTTAGCATGCTGGTCTTTTGCAGTGTTTGGATCAGCTTTCTCCCCACCTACCTGAGCACCAAAGGGAAGTCCATGGTGGCTGTGGAGATCTTCTCAATTTTGGCCTCTGGAGCTGCTCTCTTGGTTTGCATCTTTTTCCCCAAATGCTACATTATTCTGCAGAGGCCCGATCTGAATTGTAGAGAAAATATAGTAAGAAACAAGAATTTCTAACTTGCTAGGATCTGCCTCATTTATATCTATCTTTGTGGAACATTTAGAAGATGATTATTTCTTTAAAAAGAATAATGGCATCAAAGAAGAACTTCTTCATTAACATTTGCTGCAACTGGTTAAAATTCAGCTGTGGTCAACATCAATCACCCAGCCTTTGATTCAGCATGTCTTCAAATTATCGTCATTTTGTCCAGTGCCTGACATTGGTGGGAAACTAGCTATTAAAGATGGATTAATAATTTCAAGGATGACATTTTCTCCTTCCATTGTTTTTAATTTAACTATTTTTAAAATAGTGTTTTAAAGAGTTGGTATCAGTGCTTTAGACCTTTGTTTCCTTAGATGTCTGAGGCTTTATAGAATTCTCTACCAGTATTCAGTTATTTTAATAACATCTCCAATTTCATAAAATGGCCTCTCACGTGGGAAATAGAAACATTGGAGGAATGTGTGTAAATTGTCGCATAAAATAGTAAACTCATATTCTGTGTTTTTAAATAAGGTTTATCAAAAATTCTATGGAAACATAATTGCTGTACATTTTTATTGAGATAATACACTATCTGATAGTGTATTAATTATGAATAGGTATGTTTACATCATATATTTCTTATGCATAAGTATTTTCTCCTTTTTTCTCAAATGTATAAATATGAGTGCACCCTTTGGTTTTCAAGAGTTCCTCCCACTATTCCCTGTAGAAAATTTATCATGGAGATACTCTTAACAAGCAATACTGCTGTGAGACTTGATTATTGGTTTTTGGTCATGCATTTGAAGCCTAGAGGCTTAAGCAGTTGTAATAGCTACATAAACATGACAAATAGTCCTTATTTAGCAACAATGATGAAATAGTAACTTTGCAACCCATCACATTGATGGAAATGGGACAATTGGCTGCACTTGCTTTACCCCATCCACCACATTCCAACCTCCCCATTTCAGCTAAACCACCATGGTCACTCCTTCCCATCAGTTCCTTCCCAGTAGCTGTTCCCCAACTGATTCTCCCCACACACTGATCCCCAACCACCCTCACCCACTGCCTCACTTTGGCCAATTCACTGTACTACAAATTGCTCCAGCAGATTTTCAACACTGGACAATTAGCCCTGCATGTATCAACTGTTCCCAAACCAAAACCATTCCCACAAGGTGCTTCCCACTGCACCAACCACCTTCTCCTCTACTGACTCATGCAATTGGGGACCATTCCCCATTTATCATCTCCTCCCACATGAGAATGTGGGATCGGGACCAGTTGCAGACACTAAGAGACTCAATGTCAGATCTGTCATAAAGGATGGGAGGGGGAGATAGGGAAGGGGGAATGACAGGAAACAGAAGAGGCAACCACACACAGTGACTGAATGATCCAAGGAAAGAGGCATGGGAACCAAATGGAAAGGGCCACCAAACTGGCTCCAAACTTTAGAAAACAAAACAGGCAATTCTAACCTCATTTGACATTAATAAGATGACCAATGGGAGAGAACCCAAGAGCAGGGATAATTACATGGTTTATGCAGGAATCTTCAGATCTGTGTTTGCTTATGCTTTAACTACTTGACTTTTATTAAAAGTATCCCCAATTCTACAAATAGAGTCAATGATTTTTCTTCTGTAAATGTCTAAGCTGAGACAGGCCTCACATTCTGTCCACCACCAAGGCCAACAAAGGCATTAAGCAACCATTTGTCCCAACTGGAGGCCCATAGATGATGCTTCCTAAATTAGAGGCTCCATCATTCCAGGACTGATCAATAATTTTCTCCCCCCAGATAGTTGAACAGAGAACACAGTACTGTCCTGCCTTGACAGCAGGCTACAGCTTATGGGCCTCTCTTTGCAAACTGAATATCCAAAGCCATGGGATTGGTCACCAAAGTGAAGCTGTGTGTTGGCTGCAGATGGTGGGGACAAAGGCTGTCTGGCCCATGTGCTTACCCTATGCACTTCAGCCAGAGTTGAGCAGCTCACAAGGAATCAAAAGCCAAGCATGATCACTCTTGTCATGGCTTTGAATGTCCAATTGGCAAAGAGGGGTGTATGAACTATAGACCACTGTGGATCGAGGACAGGACTGTGCTCTCCATACAACTATAGGGGAGGAGCAAATTCTCAGTCACTCCTGGATAGAAGGAGATGAGAGAGAAGTATGGCAGCTCATAGCGAGTCAAAGGGGGGCACTCTCTGGAAGGAGCCCCTAATCTAGCAAGTACCCCATAGGTTTCTCCAGCTGGAAGAAACCACTAATCACCTCCCGCATTTGCCAGCTTTGCTGGGAGATAGGGTCATTACAGCCCACCTGGCACCAATTCCTCTTTGACCAGTGCAACTAAACATGGCAGAAGGAAAAAAAGAATGGGAAAGGGACCCCAAATCCAGGAGACAGTAATGGAACAGGAGGTCAGTGCAGTGGGAAGGACCTTCTTGTACTGGTTATGGTCTAGGAACAGCTGAGATACGCATGGCTAATTGTTCTGCATAGTAAATCTGCCTGGGCAATTGTCGCATGATAAATTGCCCAGGGAGAAGTAGTGGGGGAGGGATGGCAGGGGATGGGCACCAGGGATAGGAGCCTGAACATGGGCAGCCAATGAGAGGAGGGTGCCATGGTGTGGGTGGCACAGTGAGGTGGCTGCAGGAAATTATGGCCTATCAGGCCTATCAAGTCACTACGTCTGGAGATAGTTCCTGTCTCCCTACAGAGAGGGGAAGCATAAAATAATCTCAAAGTCATCAGGGCATGATCTGGCCAGGAGATAAGGGACCAGATATCCCACATCACATGGCTAGTAGTCTGTCAAAAAAAACTATGTTCGGTGTGTCATCCCTGAATCACAAGCGAAAATGATGGTGGCCATGGTTAGAGACTTCCAAGGTCTACCCTGAAGGTAGGAAATTGACTTCTCTCAAGACCATGAATCTGAGGAACCCAACAGTCAACTGTGAAGTTCCCCCCAGAGGCTCAGACAAGGAGGTTGCTGTGCAACAGGAATGTTGGTACAGTAGCAATGATCCCAACTGGTCCTGTGAATGAATCTTCAAGAAAGGTGGGGGATAAACCGTGCTGACCTGACCAAACCCAATTATCAGGGGAAAAGATAAGATTCCGGTTCTGGTCTGAGAGGAGGGAGGATGTTTCCTCCACTCCTCTCCTTGGTGGGTTCCCTCTGAGTAAGAGTAGAGACCAGCGGGACCCTTCAATAGAAGATGGGGGAAGGCTGGATGGACCGTTAGGGGTGCCAGCTTCCTCTCCAGCCCCCCCCCTCCAGCCTCGGACGTCTCTCGGAAAGGAGAGAGATGCCGAAGTTTTGCATGCCGCAAGCAGCCGCCACCACCATAACCACCGCCCCAGTGAGAGTAGGGGCGGTGGGGAAGAATTGAACTGGCGGCACCAGCTGGGCGTCTCCGGGAGAGTTTCACCTCAGACGCCGAAGATTATCGTCCGCCACCGTACCACCGCTCCCAGTGAGAGAGGGAGCGGCGGGAGGATGTTGG